>JAABKK020022005.1:0-18106 GCA_011634745.2 Catotricha subobsoleta | reverse complement strand
TCTTTTAAAAACAGTGTCGCGAAAGCGAATTATAAACTGTGGAACAATATTTGTCATTTTTTACATTACAATTTTTTTTCTTTCGATCATATTCTTCTGTTATCCAACGAAGAACGACAACGAACGCTAGTGCAAGTGAAATGTTTGACTATGAATTGAATACCATAATATATTCTTATAATTTGTATTATTATTAGTTATTATAAAGTAAAATAATATAATAAAAATAAATAAAAATGCAACTGCATTTTTTTTGAGCAACTGCAGCTCATTTTAGCCCCTGCTTTATACTAATCATTTTATAGCATATTAGTAGTCCAAAGAAGACACAGAGAAAGTAAAATTAAGCTGATTGTACTATATTTTCTCACGAGCAGCGTTATTATACGAAATTGTTCAAATGATTTCCAGAATAAGGGTCCAGTACCGCGTCTCCAGAATGAAATTGTTAAGCTTGAGTATATACTATATAATAGTATTAAAAAAAAAATACGAGGAAAAAATAAAAGATCATAATGTAAAAGAGTCTTTGTGAGAGCATATCATTTATGTAGCGACTATATATTTGTATTTTTTGATGGTTCATAAATTCATTAAAATTTAATTATAATGAACATGCATGATATTTTCAATTTTATAAGTGAACAAATTATTTTGTACTTTAATAATTAATCAAACATTTAAATTGGTCAGGGAAGAAGTTAAATTTGCTATTTACTGACTATTTTTACTTTTTATATACTTTTTATTGATAACTTGGGACTAGGACTTAGGACTAACCTCTGTACATACGTATTTGCTTTCTAAAGCTAATTTCAGCTTGAGATGTATACTTAGCTTAACGTTTTATTAACACTTTCTCCTTTTTCGAAGAAATTTACATTAATGTTATCACTGACCATTTAATTACCACCCATTTTGTAATATCAAAAATATTTTTTTTTAATAATTTGGATGTTCGCCACATAAGGGGTCTACAAAATCAGTCGCTTTAACAAACATAGAAGTACGGGGGTCAAATAATGACTAAAAATATTGGGCGTCATTTATGGATGGTTCTTATATTAAAATCATCGACTATTTTGACTTATACCAAGTTTTATAAAGTAAACAATATTTAGGCTTGGAGATTTGTTTGATTGTTAAATGGACTTCTAAGATTTATATGTACTATACAATATACATACATCATCTACATTCGATCTTAAAGTTAAATTTTAAATGAATTTTAAACAACTATCCTACACCTGAACATTTTCGAATTCGAAACATTTTGATTTTCGGTCCAGCCTATTTTATAATCTAAACGAAAAGAACCGAAAACTTAAATTAGATTTTACATTGAATTTTTCTGCTAAAACGAATTTAAATTTGTTCACCAATATTTTCTATCAAATAATTTGTTCCCGTTAATATTATACTTGCAATTAAATATATCAAGCTTACATTTTCCATAAAACATAATTGCGTAAATTGACTGATATGTCACGATGACGTATTTCAAATTTAAAATATATACATATTCATTTATTATACCATATAAACGTTGAAAAAAAAAAAAATTACTTGATTTGCTCGGCCAAAAGAATCTAGACTCTTGAGAGTTTCTCTAATCGAATAAACACAAGCAACAAAACACAGTAATGAATGAGTATAACGTGTGAAATCCACAGATCAAATAATCTTAATTATACATTGAATATATTTCTAAACAGGCCGTTGAAATCAGGGAGTCGAATTCGAACCGGGCTCAACAGTTTTTATTTAAATAAAAAACAAAATAAATTGTTCTAAAAATATAGATAAATCAAAAAAAAAAACTCGAATGCTCAGTTCCGTGGTTCGGTTCAGATTCGAATTAATCTTTTTAAATTGTTTCGAATTAAAATAAATATTATAAAAATTAAAAGAAAATCAATATATAATCCGAAAACATTAAAAACTTTTTTTTTGTTTTCACAAATAACTCAAATCAAACCGAAAATGTGTCTACCTATTATTTTTAATCAAATTTATTTCAAACGTTTCCTAATAAAACTTGTCATGTATATAAATTAATATTATTCACGTTGTAAATAATTAAATAAAATAACAAATACCTGCTAATACTATATGAACCCATAAAGCTAAAAATACAAAAATTTATAGGAATTTAACGTATAGAAAATTATAAACAAATGACTGCACAATATCTTTTTGACGATGGTTCAAGGATGCGTGTATACATTTATCGTCGGTCATATTGTTCGCATGAACATAAATTATAAAATAGAAATAATAATATTATGTGTTCTTTAATCAATTATAAAATTTGCATAATGGTGAACATGCGTTGCGTATACCTATTAATAATTACATGTGAGTACATATAAATGTACCTAGAACCCTAGTGGTAACCTAGAGGCTAGAAGCATACACAGAGTGTATTAAATTAAAGGTAAAATATATGCAAGAAGCAGGCAACATGATTTTGTTTTCTCTTCGTAATAGAAATGGGATGGCTGGATAGGATTGTCGCTGATAAATTATAAATTTTTCAATAAACGCATATCGTGATCATAAACTTTGAATAATTATAACGGAGCTAAAGGGTAATAATTAACCGCATCTATGTCACTATGTAATCAAACGTTTCACGCGTTATATTTAAAGTTCGTCATTGAGTTACATCTAGATAAAATTGGAAAAGTACATTGCATATTAACGAAACACATTTAACCGTTTATTTGAATTAATAATTAAGTAATATTTAATGTTAATTTAATTCGTTTTATATCAAAAGCGTAAATAAATCAAATAAACTAAAGTAGGTAAGCATTTATTATTGTGTGCTTTTTTTTCGAATTGTTAATATGGCTTTGGCAGTAGCAGTGATAACAACCTAATTAAATACAATCTGCGCTCTGCTGTGTATGTCGTCTGCATTCATTTGGCATATACATAAATTATTACTAAAAAAAAAAGAAAAAAAAAGTGTCTATTTATAATTGTAGTCTATTTAAATTAAAGTGACGCGCGCGATGATAGCGAATATAACACTTATTACAGGTGTAAAAATATGAGTTTGTTGATAAGTTGATGGTCATGTTATTGATATAAGGTCAAAATTAAATGCGGAAAAAAAATAGTTTAGCCATGCGTGTGCCCCGAATTATGTATGCATTTATACTGATTTAACAGTATTCAAATTTTTAATAATGTGTTTACTGTATATATATGGGAAATACAGAAATAACGTATATAAATTGGAATGTGTATAAAATTTGATTGAAAATAATGTGTAATATGATATTCGTTGATAACAATAGGTTACAATTATTTAATATGTGTACAATGTATGATAGAATACAGCAAGGGCGGTCGTTTGATTATAGTTAAAGTCGTCATACCGCACAGCACTGCATTGATACCTCTTTCAATTATTCTGTGCGATATTCGATTAATTTAATTTTGCTTTTAGTGCCCGCTGTGAAGAACTTGAATTCAATAAGAACTAACACTTAGTCATATCAGTTGCGTTCATGCCACTGGTTCTATATTTTTATATTAGTTTCAATCAAAAACAAAAACAAAAAAAAAATATATATTATTTAGCTAAATAATATTGTCGCAAATATAAATTATTGATTACATCATAATAAAAATTATACTTGAAATGATAATGTCGAGAAATGTTTGGAGAGCGCGTCGAAATGCTACGATATCGAACTAAGCACATGGGAAATATTGCAATCATTTGGTGACTATAAATAATACCGGACGCAATGTAAATAGCAGGACGCCCGATGAAAATTTAACAGCCAATCCTCCTGCACATTGGCAATAATAAATTAATTTAAGTGAAACATTTGCATTATTGTGTTTACATGAAGTGTAACTGAAAAACATCAATGTCTTTATGATATACAAATTTTTGTGTTTTTCTTTTTAATTTAACGGTTTTTCTCATATACCAAAAAAACTGTCTATTTGTTGGGGTATTTGCTCCATTTTGATTCATATTACGATAGATTTAATAACGACAACGACAAAGATTAGTGCCTTTCGATATGTGATTGTGTGTGCTTGGAATAGATTTTTAATGAAAACAGTTTCGGTATTTTTTTTAAATATTTAATATTATTGGCGCATTATACTATTGTATACATTTTATTATTGATTTTGTTCGCTTTAATTTTGTATTTGATATGGTTGTTGCATTCGTCGTCTAACTTGCAATAATTTCGCAATTTATATACATTTTTTTTTCTATTATGAACTTACAATTGACAATTACTAATAAAATCGTTCAAAGTTAATTAAGTTATGAATTTTCAATTCATTAATGAAGTTAATATAAGTGGCTTAAAAATGTCACAACCGGTTTCAAAAGTAGCCAATTCAACCGATAATAGAGACATGGAGGTGAATAAATCTACATCAAATAGCACAACAAACCCGTCACCAACATCATTATCACCATTTCGTAAAAAAGCAATAACATCCATAGAGCGTACACGTAAATTAAGTATTTTACTGAAACATCAACGATATTTGGTGAGTTGATTAATAATTGTTGTTATGATTATTAATTTTTTATTTTATTTTACGGTTATAAACTTATAACAAATTTGAAACTCACTCAGATTTACCTAGCTATAGTTAAGTCTTAATAATAATAGTAAAATATAAATTGTTTCATAATCTCATTTTGGGACAAATGAGATGTGGGTTTATAGGATTTTTATCGAACTGATCGATGAAACAAGTCTATTGAAAATGAAAATATGTGCTCGGTTATTTTGTATATATGTATATTGAAAACCATGTCACTTCTAATTTGAAATAATCTGCTTTATAGTCAGTGATAAATTGTAATTACTGATTCACTTAATTATTTATATACTTTTCTCTTATCTGAGCCGGTTAATCCAAAGCTCCTCTGGTTAAAAAAAGCGCGATTAAACTAAAAATGCTTTTTTCTACCCGGCAATTTTTATCTGCAACTTAAAAGGTATCTGAGTAGTTTTCTTTGCGCCTGTTGATGAATTTCCATTATAAATAATAATCTGAATTGGTCATTAACATAAGCAACTATAAATGAATAGGTATGGCAACTATTTTTTCTACTAGTAAAAAAAAACTTTTGTTCGGTAAAAACAACCCCAATGTTCAGTTGGGGATAAGTGTCTAGTCTATCTCTTCATTATATTCTTCTTTAATAGATGTATAACTCTCTTTTTACCAAAAATGTCCAACCCCGAAGTACATAAAATCCGTAGTTTTTGATTTACTAAAACATTAGAACTATTTACCGAACATTGAGATTATTTACTAAATATATAAATACGTGCCTAAGTATTAAGCAGTTTCCCTAAAATTTTTTCAATAATATCTTCCAGAACTTGCAATTGATTTTAATTTTTATTTATTATGATTGCATTAGTTTTTAGAATTAATCTTGAGAAATCCAAATAATTTAGAAATCATATAAACTAAACAAAAGTTTTCATAATAACGTTTCGGCTAATTTTCTCTATGTGATTAAATTATCGCTCATTAATTAATATTGTTGATTTTAAAATAAATAGGTAAATAAATAATAATGATTACGCAATACTAATACCAATACTAAATAAGTATATTCTATCAAAGTATTTTTTAATTCATTTGTTCACTAAAAATATCACAATCTAACAAAATAATTTATTTTTAAAAAGTATCCGTTTGTTAAAAAATCAAATAGATTACATCTCACAAACGGTGTATATAATAAATGTTATAAAATATATAGCAAAGAAAAGTTTACTGAATAAACCACACTTTACTTACATATCCATACAACAACTACTAAATATAAGTTTATTGTAAGAGTTGAGCAACGTTACTTGTGAAAGAATGTATGTGACCGGTAATTGTTTGCTTAGAGCTCTGTTCCAACAGCCTACACCCAAATACTTATTAGAATAGATTAATTTTCATTTAAGGTGGGCACGCAATTTGTTAACATTTAGACTTAATGAAGAAATAATATGCGTATTCTCTTAAACATTTCGAATTCTTTATATCCTTCAAAATTAAGCGTTGAATGAATTCTTTGGAAGAAGAGGAAACAACTTTTTCTACTCTTTCTAATACTAAAATGTATTTAAATTATTGAAATATTGATGATTTTACAACAAGTATTGAAAATAAATAAGGCATTTTCCTTGAAAAGACTAAATAAATTTTCTGAAAAGTTAAACAATTTTCAAAGAAAAAAGTTTTTATACGATTTCTTTATTTTCCAATGAGTAAAAACTTCGTTCACATTTTTGTATTTACAGCATCAATAAATAAAAAAAAAAAAAAAACAAAAAAATACAACTGTTCAATAAACTAAACGAAAGAGACATTAAAAACCAATTGAAACTTTTTATTTCATTTATTTATTTGTGTAGTCGTCTATAGAAATGACATTTTATTGAAAATTATAGAAAGAAAATGATGCTGGCCAATAGACACAATTAAATACTAATGTGATAGATGAAAAAAAAAAAACGTAACATTTGCGAGTATTAAATTTATAAACAAAGAAAAATAATAATCGATGGCATAATTTTATCTTCCAATTAATTCAATTAATCGAAGACCAAATATATATATTTAAAAGAGAATTTAATTCTGCATCCATCAATGATCAATATACAGTGAAACCTCTATTAGAGGACCACCACCGTCGCAGGCAAAGTGGTCCAGATATCTAGAGGTAAGTTAAAAAAAAAATAAAAACAAAGAGAAAAATAGTATATTATAGTTGAAATAAATAAATATAAATTAGTCAACTTCTATAAAATTTTCAACTACTTAATAATTAATTTAAATATAAATTTCATTGATAATTTTAAATTGTATATCAATAGTAGCATATTCCTTATTTTTTCCCAATAGGCTACAAAAGTCAAACGGCTCGTGGCTTATTTTTCTAAAAATGTCGTACTATAACGCGATATTTTTATTTTCTTTAATTATTAGAAATACTTAGATTCACTAGCTTAACAAAAAATTTAAAGTTAACTCTTTTCTAATTTATGTTCAATTTAATAAGAATAAAAAATCTTTCATATAAATAATAAATTTTTCTCGACTGACATTTCGAAAAATATACCAAAACGCCGCTTCACTTTTGCCTTTGTGATAAATTTGGTTTGTTTTTGTCTTTTAATAACTTTATTTTATCGGCAAATTAATTAAAAAAAAACGACAGATCGAAAATCAATTTTTACAATGATTTTTTTTATGAAGATTTTTGATGTGGTCCGCTAATAGAGGAAAATTCGTTCTAATTGGGACAAAAATTCTAGATAAATAGAGGACCGGTCCTCATGGTTCTCTAAGTGGAACAAAATCGACCGTCGCGGGCAATGTGGTCCGGATATCAGAGGTGGTCTTCTAATAGAGTGGTCCGCTAATAGAGGTTTCACTGTATTCATTTAATCAATCTTAAGATAGAACAAAAAGAACGAAAAATTTGACTTTATGTCGTCCAAAAACCCCAGAAGGACGAATCCTAGAGCTTTTATAATATTACCATTCGATTAAAATGACCCCAATTCACCAATGCTTTATTTGATATACATTTCTGTACGATTATTAGCAATATACGATTTAATTCAAGAAAATGAACACAAAAGGTGGTCATTTTCATTTTGCTTTTTCTCAGGACTCAATATCCTGAGGAAAGACGAAAGTAAAAGATTATATGCAAAAGAAAATTCGAACCAGAAGACAAAAAGAATAACATGTTTAAAACATAGGTTAATCTTGTTGCTGGTCATAGTTCTCAATATTATATAAAATCTGCCAATCAATGGGTTTAATAATCCCTTGGGTAAAGAAAAATGGCTAAAAAAACTACTTTCAGTCTTAATACGATAAATATGATTAACTTGCATTAATACTATTTTTTATGCGGTTGTAAAGGTATTTAATTAAATTAACAAAATTGATTTCATCTTAATTTAAAAAAAAAAAAAAAATCTCTAATGTATTTTTGAGATTATTGTGAATTTCCATTTTCCTGTAAAATAACATCTATACCTACTGCTCTAAATAAAACCACCTACTTATCGAGGTTTCAGTGTGTATGAAAATTAATTAGGATAGCACGCTATCCAGATTTTATATGTAATAAAAGATATCTCGCCTAATTTATAGAAAAATAGCTTGTAAATATTCTCATAACATAACAACAAAACAATTTCCAACAAAAAATTTGCCAAACATTGCAATAAGGAGGGCGGTCAGTAGTGACTATTTTTTTGTTGTTGTTATCTAAGCAAAATTGTTTACTTGCCGAAAAAATATCGTATAACTAGTAGTTATGGTTCAGCACGGTCACTTGCTTATTTCTCCTTCGATTTAACTAACAATGTTGCATAGCAAACAATTTTGTTAGTTTAATAGCCGATTTTGATCATGTTTAAATATTTATTTTCATCTAAGAGGAAAATATGATCATCTATTATCTAAGATGATTTTCTTCAAAAGTTAAAATCATCTGGCCAAACACTGCTTGCTAGTCCCGATATTCGGTAAAAATAGTGCGTGCCGGCTAAGGATTTGATTACAGGAACTGTAATTCTTATATATAAAAAATCAATGCGTGGTATTATTAGCATTTTACCTCATTTTTGAAAAATTTGAAAAATTTTGAAGAAAACAAAGTATTGGTCTTGCAAATTTTGTTTTTGCTTTTTTCTTACAAAAATGAACTTGTGCACCAATCCAGTGGAAGCTTGTTTTAACTAAAGATCTATATATTAAAACATATCGTATTTCAATACAATAAATACAGTGTATGATATGATTTAAGGATTTTAACGCCAAATTTTAACGAATCTATAGTAAAATAATTACTACTACATACTTTGAAAATATGGTTTCGAAACGGTTTATGAAATCGTTCTTGAAACTATTTTAGAAATCTTTCTTTAAAAAAATTATGAAATCATTTCTAAAAGCCATATTCGGACTGAATTCATCTCAAAATATTTTGAAACCATTTAAACTTAGTCCAGAAATGGCTTTTAGAAATAATTTCAGATTTTTTTTTTAAAAAAGGTTTCTAAAATCGTTTCGAAACGATTTCAGAAAGCGTTTCTGAAAGCGTTTCGAAACCATATTTTTAAAGTGATAAATCGAAAAATATAATGATTTGAGAATAAGTATGTAGTAGTGAAATAAACTCAGCTTCTGAAAATCGTCAAAATTAGCTGGTGCATTCAACTTTCTAATTTTCTTGGACCACCCTAAAATATATATGTATATAATAAAAAGTTTTACAATTCACGTAAATAATTGCACAAACTCGTTGTTTCGATCTCCATCAAGTTTGGCATCCAATTTCGAAGGAAATATTAATTGTATTTAATGTATAAAAACAAAAAATCTGAATGTTCAACGAAAATCTCTCCCTCAGTTAAAAATGTAGATACCTAACATTCCATAAAATATAAACGCTTTAACGTTAATTTATTTATTTTTTCTGAATAAATTTGTATCGATTTATTTTGAATTAAAATTCAATGAATATAATTTGTTAATTTAATGTTCACAATAAAAAAATTGTATTTAAATTTAATCCCATAAAATATTCTGCAATCTTTATTTTTATTATTTTTTTTTTTTTTTGATATCACGTTTTTATACAGTTTATGGTTGCGGGCCTTTTCGGCCAACCCTCATATAAAGTCATGATTAGTTATATAAAAATAAAACAAAAAAAAATGTTACGTTAAAGAGCTGGATCAAAATGGGTTGAACTCTATTTTATATTATGAATGTACCGCATTTTGGATAGGATCTACCCTACTTATGTAAGCTGCAAACCACATAAATTTAAATTTATATAAAATATTTAAGGCTCAGACATCGAAATTGTGCTGCAATAGATATACAAAACATATTTATCACTTATAAATTGCTCATTTTCCACTTACGGAGATTTAACATTCTGAGCTTTGACACAATCATCTGTGTTTTCTTCTTTTACTCTTTTTACATTAACAATCAGTGTTTATTTCTATATAATTATGTATTGAATAATATATATGTGTTTAAAAACATTGAATTCTTTTGAGAATTTTTCTTTCCCAAAGGAAAAATTGTATAAACACACAAAAACAATCAATCATTTCCAGAGAAAGACACTTGTACGTGGTTTGAATGCTTATTGTCAATTTTCTTCTATAAAAAATAATGTAGGTGAAATAAGTATATATAGATAGGTACATATATATATAAAAAAAAAACAAAAAAACGAAAACGAAAACGAAAAGATGTCGACCGAACAATGTAAAGTTATTTAGCTTGTGGCAAGGTTCTTGGGTATTTATTTATATTTTTATGTCTTAAACTTAGTAAATTTGGCTTTGCTGACATCAAAAATAATACTGGATACTTTACTACCTAAATAGTAATGGTTTCACCCTCCATTGACGAGGCCATGCACAACATTTCTCGTTATTAAACAATTAAAAATGAAAAGAAAGAGGCCAATAAATTATAAAAATTTGGATCCAATAATTCATAAGAAAGTATTCTTTATTAATATTTTTTTTGGAAATATCTATAAGTAAAGTATATACCTATTAATTTTTTTTTCTTTGTTTTTTGTATTGTGGAAAACATTGATTTATTTAAAAACAAAAAACTGTTCTCGCTTTAAATGGTTTTCTGTACGCGAACAATATTTAAAATATTTTTTGGGAAAAAACCTTAGGCAAGCACAATAAAAATTCTTTAGTGTAATCACTACGCAATGTAAGTTTATAGCATTCTTTTTTTTCCATATATATTATATATAGAGAAAGCTTTTTTAGATACAAAAAATTGCTTTAAAATGCAATGTAAATTTTAATAATTATGTAATAATAATAAAAGGAAAAAGGTTTCACTCCTCGAAACTGACTAAAATGAATTTTAATTAATTTGAAAATTTATGCACGCTGAAAATATGAAATTTTTATTCCGACAAAATATGTTGCACTTAATTAAAAAGCATAAAAACAGCAAATGGTTCTGTTTTATGTATAGTACTTATGGTTTAAAAATTATTTGAAAAGAACAAAGCAAAAAATTTCAATGTTCATTGTTCTGGTATAATATAATTTAATAAGTGAATTATTTTATTAAATTTATATTTATGATTAAATAAATAAATATTTTTACTAATAACTAATTAACTATTACGTTTTATATATCCGATCATTTATAATAAAGTAATTGTTTATATTTATGTTAAACAAGCTTCCAATTAGATTGGTACAGAACTTTATTTGTGTGTGCATTCATAAACAAAGAAAAATAATAAATAATTGCTGGCTTTATTTTATCTTCCAATTTATTCAATTAATCGAAAAACCAGATATAATCAATATATTTTCACGACATTTCCATTCTGCGTTCAATTGTGGGTTTATAATCAAAATCCGTTCACTCAGCCCTAAGAAACTTGAAGTGAACAAAAAAAATAAACACGATCAATAAATATACACTATACATATAGAGATTAGAGATGTCTCAAAAATTCAAGAGACTGATAAGCTCTTCGCACATTAAGATTTTATATGTTTTGATTCGCTCACTCTTATGTATTTCAGTCTCTTGAATTTTTGAGACATCTCTACTTCATTTTTTTTCCCAAAATGAAGTAAAATGTTAATGAATAATACAATTGTATATAACAATCCTGGATTAACTTCAACTGACGATTCTAATTGTTTTATTAAGTACCAAATGAGAAATTTTTTATCCGGCCAGTTTTTAATTTATAAAGCATATACATTCTTGTCGATTAATATTTAATTAAATATAAAATATCTGCAAAAAATTGAAGATTGATTGACATCATTGCTATTATTATTATTATTATGTATGTTCCTATGAGTTTGAAACAAAGATTTTATGTAATTATTTATTTTTCTTTTGGTTTTATGTTTAAAATAATGACCAATTTTCAGTTTAAGTTTAAGATTAATACGTTTATCATTCTTATGTGGACTAAGTACTGTCTTTATACCATTTTATAAATACAAAATTAAGACGAAAAACGAAATACAAAATGATTACAATATCCGCTTTAAGTGTTTTGGTAAAAACGTTTCTTTTCAAATGTATAGATATTTACTTGTATATTTGCTGATAAACACTTTGGTGTCTGATGGCGAACAAACATAAAAAATGAAGTGATATAAAAGTATGGTATTGTATAAAAAATCATAAATTTATTTTGAAATACTTATCTCTTACATGATCAAGTGTGAATGTCCACTCTACTGTATGACCTAAATATTTTATATTATATTTGAGCCCATAATTCTTTTGTTGTTTTGAATTAAAATTATTACTGGGGCTTGTCAGTTTTATTTAAAAAAAAAAAAAAAAAAGAAAGAAAATCATAATAAAAACTCAACCCTCTTTTCAACTTTTTCTTGTTGTTGTTGTGGTTGATGCTGTGGTTGGTATTTTGAAATTGATAGATAAAAATTTATAAGCAAGTGCCTATCCGCATATTTATATTTATATATATATATATATTTTAGCATGATGCTTGTATATATTTTGATGATATCAGCCACTCAATTAGAAAATAAAACTTCCACACGATTTACTGTATTTTTAATATCCATTAATGTCATTTTAAAATTCAAAATTTTCTCCGCTTCAATATTTAAATTTAACAAAGTTTTAAGGTGATGCGATTAATATTTAATGTGTGGAAATTAAATTGTTTTCATTATTGATATGTAGTATGACAAATAATAAAACTTGTTAATATAATGTTTCTAATTTTTGATAATACCAGTAAATGCTTGTAACTTGTAAATGCCATATCTGATTAAATGAGACAAATTTTAACAAAATTTGTTAATTATGTTATTCATGTAATTATTAAATACATGAGATTTTATACAGAGTTTTCAGTATATTTCTTGTACAATATATTACAACATATCATTTCTATTGATTTATTAATATAAATCTGCTAATTGAATCTTATAAATATTGTACATAATTGAAATCTAGCTACTTAAAAAGGTTTTTTGAAAGACGTTAACAAAATCGTCATTCATCCTTCATCATTTTATTATTATATATGTATTAGGTATTTGAAAAAAAAAACCGAAAAATTACATAAAATATAACATAACATGAATGTAATAAAATTTTCGATAGATGCTGCATGCTATACATACGGAACTGGACCATCCTATAAAAATAAATAAATTATATGTTAAATTTTCAGATGCTATAATTTTTTGTCAAAATATTACCGGATATACTAGATAGTTTGTTATCTAATGCGGTACGTTTGCAAATATATTATTATTATTATTGTATTGTCATATTGTTACAGTGTATACTGTATATATACTAAACTGAATATATTATTCTTAGCCATTAACAATAATAACTAAAACGTTCTACAATTGGATAAGGTTGAACCATAATAGCATAAAATTTGTTTTACACCACTTCTTTTGCAAAGAAAAATTGAATTTGTCTCTTTTCATTGCCATTTAGATAAGTGAATGAAAAATCTGGGAATGAACTATCCATCAACGAATACATATATTTCAGAAAACATATAGAAAACCATATTACCCAGCATTCACAGTCCGCTGTAAATAAGAATGTGTTAGAGAATTAGTGTGTTGCCATTATAGTTGCCATTGTACATTTTTATGTATTGGTTATAATATGTGTGAGCTCATAGATACATACCCAATATACAATTTTTTTTCTTCAGAAGCGTCCTGGAACTGTGAAAATTGTTTCCAGAACCGTTCTATTTTGGTTCTAAGTCAGTTTAAAGACGGTTTACGCGTCATTTTACAACCGTTTAGGAACGGTCTTAGAACTACATCCGGAACTCCAATTTTCCAAAGATAAAAAAAGGATTTTCCATAAATTTTCTTTCTTTTCCAACATTTTTTTCAAACTATTCCAACTTTTTTTTTCTATATTTTTTTCGTCAACTTCTGGTTTCGTACCCATGATCTTTGAGTTCAGAATGTCTGCGCGCTAACCAATCGTTCAAATATTGTATGCGAAAATCAATTACAAATTAATATTTATAACGGTTCGAAAACGGTTTGGGAAAGGTTTGAGAACGGTCTCGAAACGGTTCGAGTAAAAACTTTAAACCTTCCATTTAAAATAAAATCCGCATGCTTTTATTAGTTTACTTTCATAAAATATATCATGAAAATTAATCAAAATTTGCAATACGTTAAATATCTTTATCAGTAAAAATATTATTTTATTGAGTTTATTTTTTAATATTTCATTTTGATTTATTTATGATTTCAATGAAAAATAAAGTTAATGTCTTTAAAACCATTTTATAAATAAAATTCCATACCTAAATACAAACAATTTGTTGCATTGACATCGGCGTGTACACCGTGAGACGTTAAAACAATTTAAAAGTTTAATCGGTTTAATGTACGCCTAGTAAATATAAATCGAATATATACCGTACGCGTATTAAATCGTTTTAACGATATGAAACTTTTTCCATATATTTTTTTTAATTTATTTTTTTCGGGAAAAATTTATAAATATTATAGTGCTTTCTTCTATTCAATTTTTCTTTTACAAACATGAAAAAATTTCATTTCAACAATAAATAGAACTATTTTAAATTATTTTTATGTTTTCCACTATAATGATCTTTTTTGACAATTCCATTAATCCGAGTTAAAACGTTTTAATCTTGCGCCGGTGTATACGAAGTCATATAAAAACCAACAGAGAAAGATAAAATCGAACCAAATTGAAACTCCACAATTCTAAACGGTTTTAAAACCGTCCTAGAAGCTAGAACCAATGGTTTTGGTTGCATTTCCAATTTGTTTATTGGGATACATTCTTATTTTCAACCGACTGTGAGTGCGGTTTTACTCTGGGTGAACACTGAAATGAAATATAATAAAATTATTTACATTTATTTTCTTTTTGTATACAAATCCTACACAACTCATTCCAAAAAGAATAAATAATAAACAAAAAAATAGAAAAAAAACGTGTATAATTTTCATTACGTACCTTTTTTTTCTTCTTAGTTCTATAAATCGTATTGTATATATAACATGGTACATTCACAGCTCGCCAGCAGTTTAATATAGATTAAAATAGTTTGTCCATGCAAATATGAAATAGACTAAATATAAGAATTATATATATATACCAATCGCTGTTTGGTGTTCACAACTAAAATTAGGTTTTCACAAAGTTGTGAGAACCCTAATTTCATTGGCATTTGGTTCTAATTAAATAATTTGCATAATATGCTTTTGCAACGGTTTTTAAACAGATAGTAAAATAAGATCTTAATACCATATGATTGTTATATTTTTGACCAATAATTGTGGCTCTTTTTTGGTTGTGTACTTAGGTTGTAACATCGTTGTGAGAACCTATTTTGCAAACATTTTACTAGTGCCCCTTATTTGATTTTCTAATGAGTTGCGAACTATTGCACAATTGATGTAATTTGGTGGTGATATTGTAGTGTATAGAACTACATATATAATTAATATTTCGTTTCGACAACTAAACAGTTACGCACACAACTTTTTTATTATCGTGACAACCATTCTATATACAAATAGTAATATACTTGTTTTTAACACCAA
Source organism: Catotricha subobsoleta (assembly GCA_011634745.2). NCBI lineage: Eukaryota > Metazoa > Arthropoda > Insecta > Diptera > Cecidomyiidae > Catotricha > Catotricha subobsoleta. The sequence continues at coordinate 2,444 of JAABKK020022005.1, read as the reverse complement.
ATTTAAGTTCATATATTGTATACTTAATAATAATCATGTCATTATTATTTTCATAAATAATACTCATAATAATAATTGAATAGTAGTAGAAAAATGTGACAATCAGTTATGAAGAAATAAAAAATCGAATGGTTGCCAGAAAGTTGTCACCACCAAATTTATATAGTTGAGAGAACTAAATACGTATAACCACAATAGTCTCAAACAGTTCTCACAAACATCTGAACAATAGTGTAAATTTATATATATTTTTAAACGAATATATTTTTATATAACGTCATTATCATTAATGAGTCGTCACTTTTGTTCATTAATAAAATTAAAGCTGTTATAGAATAAATGTGACTATTTTACATTGTTCGCGCCGATGTTTTTGTTCTAATCTTACTTACTTATTACATACATTTATGCAAATAATATAGATATATATTTTTTTGTTTTATTTAGTATTGAATACATTTATTTAATCTATATCCAAATATATATATCCTAGTTAAGCACCCTGCTTATGCTTATAGCAAATGTGTTCTTAACATTGTGGATAATTAATATTAATTTCTTTATTATCATTTAGTTTGTTGAAATAAATGTTTCCTACCATTTATTTATTTAAAAAGAGGGAAATATTTAATAATAATATTTAATAGTTTAATTATTTCCGGGTTTGTTATACAAACTTAGGGATACTTATAAAAAAAAAACCGATAATAAAATTTACGAACATCCACTTTAATAATTATATTTTATGATTATTATTTTATTTATTACATGAATATTAAATAAACATTTTGGTTATTTTGTAAAAAATACAATCGGACAGGTTACGATATTTATTTCATATTTCTAATTTTTTCAAGTTTGCTAATAATTCATTATTGCAAGGTACTAATTTTCCATAAGCAAGCAAGTAAATACATAAAATAAACTGCAGTACAGATTTATATAAGCTGATAACACTCTTTTAGTTGAATAGAAGTCAAGTTTTTCTCTAGTAAAAGTTGATCTGGTGATAATGAAAATAAAATTGTTCATCGCGTCTAATAGTTTTTTTTTTCTTCAGAAATTTGTCTGATTGAAAATTGGTTACAATTAAAACACACCTTAGAGATATTACAAAAAATATTGAATCTTAAAGATCTCTTAAATATATTGCTAAGATTATTATCTAAGACGCGTAGGAGGCGTTAAATGTGTGCTATGTTAAGTATTGTCATGATTATTTATGTACATTACATAATGTAGATCAGCTTGTCAATTTTTCAATTAATTACTTTCAAATAAAATATTTTGGAATTTTCTTCTTCTTTTTTTATCCACATATATAATGAATTATACATAACAACAACGTTTATCGTTATTAATGGTTGATTGAATTTGATAAATATAATTTGAGTAATTTTCAATTAAATGCGTAGCGTGTGTATAATATTTGTAATATAGCATAATACCATTTATTTACCCACTTATCAATCAGGGATGGAAAACAACTGTTAGGAAGTAATTACATTTGAATTAAAGTCCAAAATGACAAGCAATTTATATTAGTCATAATGGTCTTAAATTCTTTACATATATCCACGTAATGATACTATCTTATAAATAAATGTTTTAATTGCGATTTTACAATTTATAGGTTTTTCAAGTTTATGAAAGTTTCTAATTACATAAAGGATAAAACTGACATGCTATAACTTATTAGATGAGCACGATGCTAAATTTAATTAAATTTATTAATATTATCTTCCAGTAACTAGTTTCAGACAACTTTGGATAAATATATTTAGTATTTACAAACTGGTAGATTTTGAAATAATCCATTCAAATATCCTAATTACAAAACGCTCAATGTTTTCCAATTTCTAACTGAAAAATGTGTTTCCCTGAAGATGTCAAAAGTGGATAATAAGTTTTGAAATTTTACGCAAGATTAATTAATGAAATAAATAATTGAATTTTAAAATATATATTGAGTTTGTTATCAATAATATTGTATCAAAAATGGTCACAAAAACTTAGAAATGTAGAAAACAAAAAACACTATATAAGTATTTAATTCTAGAAAGTTTTTACTATTTATTATTAATTGTATTTATCCGCAAGTATAACTTTTTTTTAAGTTAAAAGAAAATCATTAATTTGAAACATCTTAAAAAAGCCTAAACCTTCAGAATTTTGATGAAAAATTTCAAAAATATTTTTCAATGCTATTATGATTCGACATGAATTTGCGTTATTGGTGAATTCTAAATATAACGATGAAAATATTATGTAATATAAATTTACATATGATCTAAATACAGGACCTATTTCGAAACCCACACCAAAATTTATGGAAGCTGTTTATTGATATATCGTAAAAACATTATATCGATCTATATATATTTATATATATATATTTATATATGTATATGTATATACATACATGCACAATGGGGGGGAGGGGG
>JAABKK020021995.1:0-18107 GCA_011634745.2 Catotricha subobsoleta | reverse complement strand
GTAAGTGCACACTTATACGTTTCGAACGCATGTAAGTGCGACTTTAAGGGAAGTGTAAGTACAAGTGGAAGTGAAAGTGCGAGTGTGTTACGCTTTCAGAAACGGCCTAAGAACTTTCTCGTTCTCAATTCAAAAAACATGGAAATGGCGAAAACAACTCTCAGCCGACGATATATATTTTCATTAAAAAAAAATCTGCGTCTTTTGGTATATTGCCTAGCAATATCCGAGCATATCCTGAAGCAGTTAAAAAAAAATTACCGTCTATAAACGATTACTCAATTCTGGGATCCAGACCAGTGGTCAAAAAAAAAAACTAGTAAAAAAAATTGCTAAACCAATACTTGATTTTTTTCAAAAGTAAAAACATTCCCTACTCATTTTTGCATAAATATCATATCTTTGTTTCATTTTCAATTTAAATTTTTGATTTTCTTCTTCAGGCATTTTTACTCATAATAGTAATTAAAATAATAAAAATAAATATTAAAATATCAAATATATTACTGAAAAACACTTAACTAATAATTTTGAAATGACAAATGCTAAAAAATAAAATACGGTAGATTCATTCACCACCAAAAAAAGCAAGGTGGAATGGTGGATGAAGTGGTGGACTCACCGGGGAGTATTCGAATGGTTGTGGTGGATTCACCGGTAATTTTTTTAAATATTTTGATCGGTAAACGGACGGTGGATTCACCGGTGAGTATTCGAATGGTTTTGGTAGGGTCACCGGTAACTGTGCGGTAACTGCGGTGTACATCGGTGAGTATTCGAAAACGTTGTGGTAGACAAAAATCTACCGCAGTGGTTAACCGGTGAGATTTCGAAAATGCCCTAGGTAGCCAAAAGTTTTTATCTTTTTTTTTGTTCATTTTTATCATACCTATATTGTAGGGCTACTACACGACTCTCGTTTCATTTATTTATTTTTTATTGTCATACCAATTTAAATTGCCTCCTACGTTTTTAAAATAATTTAAATTTCTTTATCTTTTCTGTAAAGTTTTATTCAAACAAAAATAATTACATTTTGCACCGTTAACTTACTTCAATTTGTAAGTTGTGTAAGTTTATTTGATATTCTTGTATTTAGTATTTACTACAATATAAAACAATTGAATAGTTTTATACTAAAATACATCAATTTGTTCATGAACATTAAATATATATAAACAGAAAATTAAATTAATTATTACGATTAATTATTGCCACAGTTTTGTTTGAATTATGCTATATGAACAAAATTATTTTAATTTTCATCTCTCTAAGGATTAGACTTATAGTAGAAACAGTTGAATAAATATGAAATATATGAATATATTTAAAAATAAACTTTATCCTATAATTTTTCTTTGTGTTTATGAATTCCAGATTACGAATCTTGTGCATTATTATTTTTTTTTTTGCAATGGCCATCTATCTTTCAGGACTTGTTTATTGCATTTTTATGGATTTAAAGGGATTGAAATAAAAAGCAAAATATCTTTTTTTTGACGTCATATTCCGTTTTCATGTTTCTAAAAAAATGAAAAAAAAAAAGATGTGTAAGTAATATTTTAACATTGATTTTAGGTTTGTTTAAAAAATATTCATTCAAATGTTTGTTAAAAAGATTTTGTCATATTCAAGCCGTGATGTGACACCTATCATACCTATTGTTAATTTAAATGAACAGTGAACAAACATTTAATGTGAAATGAAATGTTATTTTTTTTATGCGTTAGAAATTATTGAAACAAACGAAAAAATAAAATAAAATTGTATAAATTGTTTTGAACTTTTTTGGCATTGGTAATTGTTTATTTGCTTCATACCAATTATACAAATTACTGAAAAATGATTGGCAAATCTAAAGTGAAAGATTTTGGTATTATTTTGATTAAAACGCACAATTTAAAAATAAGGATATTTTTTTTAAATTTTAGATAATAATGTTAATTATAATTGGTTCAAGGAATGAAATGGGAATATAAATCAATTAGTTAATTAAAGTTCTCTATAATTTACTAAAAGGATTTTAATCAATAGCATATATGAACATTAGAATTGTTTAATCAGATTATTTATACACAAAAAAAATATAATAAAAAAATAAAACCGGAGGCAATTGTTTCAAAACAACGTCCGATCCCATTTCATTTATACTCTTTAAACTTTTAGTTACATAAATGGCAAAACGTTGACTACCTATAACTTTAATATAGACTAATTGCTAAATTTCATTAAAATAGAAAATGGATTTTGATCATAATTATAAGATATTATTTCCATATCTATGATATATTACTGGAAGTGCTGTGTATTGTTTGTGTGTGTGTTGTATGTTTCGAATAAAAAAAAGGATAAATGATATTATGTTATTTTGTAATTAGACTTCCAGCAATTCATTGGTTGCCGGTTGCTCTGTATAAAAAGCCTTTTTTCCACATTCATTTTAATTTAAATGACGCGATAAAGTTTTGTAATTGGTAAAACCAAATTTTCCATATATATAAAACATATCGCCATCATTAAATGTTTTGTGGGGATTTTGTGGTGAGTTTTTAACTATATGTGACGTAATGGTAAATTTGTAACTTTCTAAATTATGCAAAAAAAAGTTTGAAATTTAATTCAAGTAAATCTTTAATTTTGTTTTTATTTTGTTTGTTATACACTAATAAAACAGGAAAGCGGCGTCAATTTTTTTTTTTTTTATTTTGTATGGAGAAAATTAATGTTTGCAGCCACTACACATACACATACGACACTCCATACAAAAAGTATAATAGTTGGCACTACATATAGTTGCCGCCACTATATTTTCCGTTTTTTTTAATCAGTGTATTTTATTAACAATAAAATAAAGTACACAACAAATCGCAGTAAATACATAATTAAAATATTGTTAATATCATTTGCTTGTTTATTCAAATACAAATATATTAAATATTTTTCGTTACGATAAAAGCGTATAATTTCAATTACTTTTATTAATATATTGATAAATGTGTGTGGTTCCAAATCCATTACATTTATTGTCAATTTAACTGTTCGATGATGAATATTTTGAAGGTTGCTACGTTCACAGGATACATGTTTTACAAATAAAACAGCGAGCAAATTATATTTTCATACAAATAAAAACGTTTTAATAATTTAATATTGCATTGCTTGGATTCAATTTGCTGATACATATTTTAAATTTTCACATTCATTTTTAAGCATGTTGTTAAGCATAGGCATTATGCAACTACGTATAATGAATTCATTCGTTCACCAAATGCGTAGATTTATTCCTATAAAATTCAAATATATATATTTTATTATGTGTGACACAATATTAATAAAATATTTTTCATTCAAACACCAATTAATTGTATATGAAATTGCTAAGAAAGTAAACTATAAAAATATTTATGCGCATCCTATCAAAAAATCAAATACCTAAAATCAAATTTATAATATTATTATAACATCATCTTGATATTATATTTATTTGAAATACGAGTGATACTATAATGAGCTTAAAATATCAACCATTTTGGCTATAATTAACAGAATCTTTGATGTTTTTTCTGGCTTGTTCGGTGTTGTAATTATTTATATTTATAAATTTTAAGCAGATTACTGTGTTGTGTAAGACACTAAGCATTTATCTAATAAGACAAGGTGTTTCACTCGACCGTCAAAATTAGAATATTTTAAGAATTTATGCATGTTACAATTTTCTTCTATTTTTTTTTTTTATTTTATCTTTCTTCTTCTTTTATAAATAGCTTTATATACAAGTATTTAAGTACGTAGCTAACACGTTAATGGTAAAACACGCGGATATATGTATATTATATATATCGAATTGATGTACAAAAGGCAAAGGAAATTAATTCTGAATATTATCGCAACCGTTTATTTGTAACTCAGCCGTAAGCAAAAAATTTATGTTCACACTCTATAATTTCTGTTATCCATAAAAATTAAAATTATTTTAATGGGATACCTCTTTGATTATAAAAGATTTTGAAACGGCGATGAAATTATTAATTACGCTTTATTTTAAGAAGAAGAGATAATTATTTGGAATTAAATAATTAACCGGACCGTATTTTATTCGATATAGAAGAGAAATTTAAGCTTCGAATTTAATAATATATTTAATATTATTTATATTGACGAATCCATGCGTAATACTATTAATTGTAACTCGAGAGGTAATAATTTTAAATTACTTGAGTATTTGAAAAATGTTACAAATAACAATAAATTTCATTATTACCTTTTATTGTAACTAAGAGAACTTTTGAGGTATTAAATTTTGATTCTTAGAAACACAACATTTGAACATGGCAGTCAATGATAAACATTTAAAACGTTGTATTCTACTTTTTTGTGATACAAATACTAATTGTTGGATACGATAATGAATGTTTTTAATGAATGCGATTTATTAAAAATAATTAAATAACAATTCGACTAAAATTATTCATGTTTAATATTTCGCGATATACATCCATCCCATTTTATGGCTACTTGCAATGCACATTGCACATATAAAACAAATACCATTTGATAGCACAGATTAAATTATAAAATAGGTTTTTTCTATTTTAATGATAACTACACGTAGACCATCATTCATTCAATTTCATATCTTGCAACGCAAAACTGAACAATATTGAAAAGACATCATTTTTTTTATTGAAAAGCTGTATATCATTCTTTTTTTTATATCAATTCACCATATATCATATAATCATGAAATATATTCCCATATTTATCATCTTTATTTTTTTTTTCTACTGGATATGAATGTTTTCTTTACAAAGTTTATGTTTTTTTTTTCACTTTTTTTTTATGTAAAAACTTGCTTAAGAGAATATTTTCATAGCCGTTTTTTGTCTATGTATATGAATATAAGCTTTTGTGTCAAGTCATTCAAAATGTTTTTCTTTTATATCTATTTTTTATGAAATATCCATTCCATTTATTTATGCTGGTACTTATACTTTTTTAAGTATTGAAAAAATATTTTTAAAAAAAAATGAAAATGTTAATACTTATTTAGAGGAATGCGTTTGTATTCATTGGCATTCATTTTTAATATTATTTAAATTTTTCATATTTATTTCATATCGATTTCTAAATAGACATTATTAAATTAACTTTTGCATAATTTAAACTTTTAATTAAATTAGTTGTTAAATAATTTAACTGCAAGCCAAGCAGTTTTCTTTAACATAATATCTGAGAGAGAATAAAAAAAAACCCTCGGTAGGATAATCCCATAAGACAGATTAATATCCATGAGACCAGTTCATTTGCATAATGTGTAAGGTATTCATTTCCATCATCGCCATACCAAAACCAATCATCGATCTGTGAATAATTTATATTCTTTATTCTATATCATTTTTCTCTTAGTATTTCCATAAAATATGAAATTCATATTTAAATATTAACATACCATTAAAATATTAGAAATGCTGAGCCATAATGTATTATATTTTATGTAAATAAAATGTTCTATGCTCACCACCAAATTAAATTAAAGTATGAACGCTAAGTATGCTTATGTAAGAAAAGAACATTTTATATTATTTTAACGTATATAATATTACCTCTTTATAAATTTATTAAAATGCATTCAACAAGTGAATGAATTTGTTTTTTTTTTTAACTTTATTTTTTATCGTAGATTAAAATTGTGGTTGAAACATAATTTAATATAAATGAAATCGTTCGAATTTCTGTTTATTTTTAAATTAATAAAAAAAAATCAGCAAATGAAGAAGAGTATTTGGTTAAAGGTATATATCAACACAGGCGCAAATATCAATTTGAAAATACGGTGAATTAAACAAATTATGATAAAATTAAGAAAAAAAATAAGTTAAAACAAAAAAAAAAAATAAAAATTAAATAAAATAAAATGATTTATAAACAATATGTAAAACAATATTCTATCATTTTTGCAGTATAATTAAAAGTCATTATTTCAAAGACAATAAGCCCATATAATAAATATGTATGTTAAAAATTAAGCAAAATTATAAAGTTGGAAAATGTGAAATATACTGTGATATGAATATAATACTTATAAATAGACTTTTCCATATTCTTCTAATATTCTACAAACGTAAACGGCATATAAATATATACGGACAGCGATAGAAAAAAAAGAGAGAGAGAATAGAGAAGACAGACTTATTACATTTTACAATATTTTATGATTACAAGAATTAAAGCTAAAAGTTTAAAATTTACGAGAAGTTTTGATCCCTGTTCTTGATGATTGTGTTTCTCTATTCTCTGGCTTGATAGCAAATAATATAAAATAATATATAATATATTTATATTCATTTTAATGCTTCTTTCTATATGTGTTGCAAAGTGAAATTGAAAATACACATGATGGGTTGGATGTATGTTTAACTTTATACAAATAAATCTGAAATTGGTATTGTTTTCTACATAATGGAAATGGTTGCTTTCATTTAACATACGATGAGTATTATTTTACATATGTATATAAAATGGGTACCTATAGGCTAAATAGACGCATATATACACAACATATACACAGCACATACATAATATTAACATAACATAAAACAGAAAAAGGGATTTTCATTGGTATTTTTGTTTTGTATAAAATTAAACGATCGTCAAACGTATAAAGCTCTTTTCATGCGAAATGAGGATGTGGTTTGGAAAAAAAAAATTAAAATTAAATAATATATTGTGCAAAATATTATGAAACAAATTGTGGTTTCCTTATCCGCATAATTTTTTTTTGTGTACGTTTTTTTTTTTTTTTATTAACAAATTGTTTAATGTATATAAAGTATTTTCACATTACAGATTAAAATAATATACAATTGTAATAATTTGAAAATAAATAAATTATTATTAATACAAAAGCATATTTTAAATACAATATTTGTAAATAATATAAATAATAGAAATAAAGATCGATTTGGAATAAGTTGATTTTATTAATTTATAAACAGATTTTATTTGTCAATTCAATATAAATTGCATATAAATGAATATGAAAATTGAGTAGACAGCAATATTATAAAATAGAAAGAAAAAACCAGAACGAAATTTCAAATGTAAATTTATATCGCTGACATATTATAATTAATTTCACAACTATACCGATGACACGGGCACATTTACACTAAATGTCCATTATCCAACTACATTTATATAAATATATGTATATTTAAAATGAAAATTATTCTTTATTTATTCAATTCAATTCAATTCAATCTCATTTGCTTGGTACTTGGGTTATATGTAAATCCATTACCATTTCTTTTTGTACACTGTAAATGTATGAGCATTTAATATTTAAAAAGTTGATTCAAAAGGATATTTTACTTCACAGATCATCTTACGATTTATGAATATAAGCCACATACAATTAAGAATTCAATAATTTGAAATTTTGTAGAACTTTGTTGAAACTTTTGAAATTTTTATTAAAACAATCAAATCAATTATTTTACATTAATTTTATAATTATGTATTATTATTTTCTATTTTTTTTTTATTACACGTCATAAACTTTAGTTCAAACCAAATCAATTGAATTATATTGTTTTAAATGAGATTTTACCTTTATTTTCTACTAAATATTTTGTTTTTCCCGTGTGAATGGATTTGCAATTAATTTTATATACTGCTTACTGCAAAGTGCACTTCAACTAAACAAACAAACAAACAAACATAAAGAGTGAATAAAATATTCAATACGAAGTCTCATAGACTGAACACACAAAAAAAAACAAGCTGCCAATGGAATGGTATGAAGTAAAACGCAATTTTCTATACAGACATTTTTAATTTAAGTAGTTTTATAAACCCACTCACGGTGGTAATAAAAACTACAAGTATTTATTATCCTGATTGGCATTATTTATTCATTATTAAATTAATATATAGCGTTGGGCATGTTATTAAGAATTAAGTACCTACCAATTAAAATAATAATAATAACTCTGAAAATTTATTTTTAAATTTAATAAAATATGCGACATTGATTCCGATTCCATTTAATAAAATTTCATGATTTTTTTGATTTATTTCAATTTATTATAAAATTAAATTTTAATTAAAAATCAATTTCAATTTTTAGACAACCTACAAAAATGTTTTGTTAATTTTTTTTTTTTATAAAATGCTTAATTTAACTCAAAATTAAATCGTATCTATTGTTGAATTTCTGTACCTCAATTTTTCGCATCATACAAATTCATGTTTTTTGTTATCTATATATTAATTGCTGATGCAATTCGATTTGAAAATTCAAAACAAAAATAGAATTTTTGATACTTGAAATGGAATATAATAATATTACATTTATATAGGTTTTATTATTAATACAGATTATAAAATAGGAAACTTTACATTTAGCTTATGTGGAAATATGTTTTCAAACTTTTTTTTTTTTTTAAATTCTAACCTACATTTTATATATTCATAGAATATTTTTTAGTATTTGTTGTTGCAGACAATTCCATTTCAGTATGAGATTATTATTTTGTAAGAGATTGTATGAACATATTTTATATCCTTTATGTGAAACTATATAAAATTTATATGATTTTCAACGTAAAAAAAAACCGCTCGAAAGTGAACTACTTTAAAAATCTATACGATCCAAAAAATATTGCATGAAAGTTCCGCACAATAATAATAATAATAATAAAAAAAAAAAATAAGAGGAAGAGTCAATATACAAATCATAGATATGATATGCATTCTGCATAAGAGATTTTAAAACTATTGAAAATGTATAGAAGCAATTGGTTTTTACTTTAAAAGATGTGTAGCAAAATTTGTCATTGAAATTTATGAAAAAAAAAAAAAATGTTTGCTATAGAACACGAGCCCTTCATATATGATAATATATATATTATTATTTTATAAAAACAAAAATATTTACTTTCTATAATCTACGACAAAACAAAATAAAATTAGAACCAACAGTACATTGAAGATTTATCACAAGAATGATGAAGATGAAAAGCATGCGGTAATTTAATTTCTTATGAAAATCTTGTTAAAACCACAAAAAAGCTATTTCATGTCGGTTCGTAAGTGTATTATTTTCTCCAACAACATTCATAAATTTAATATTGATAATTTTCTGTTGTAACCTATATTATATATTAAGTTAATATAAAACAAAAAAAAAATAGAATAGAATAGAATACGACGAATGTTGAAGAAGATAAAAAATAAAATAAAAATAAAATTACCTTTCACATCTCAGCTATTAGGATATTATATCAATTTTCGTCATGTGCCCTAATATTGATGAACCCATACACGCTGAATTGACTTGAGTTGAGTAGGTATAACCCTAACCCAACGAATAGCGCGCGTTTATTTTTCTTCAAATAAAATAAAATTGGTTCCTCACTCCTTAACGTAAAGACTAAATATATAATATTTTATATAAGTATATATATAAACTATATAAAACAATTTGACACATTCATGATTCGATTTTCTTTTATATCAGCTATCCTATCAATATTTGATGATGAGGTGTCTTATACACCTATTCACTGGTCCTATTCACACATATCTATATTGAATATAGATTTATTAGACGATATAAAATAAGAAAAAAAAATTCACATTGCGTGCGGAGTGAATTCTTCTATTTTTTTTATTTCTTTTTCTTTTTGTTATCTACCAAAATATGATAAATAGAAAATGGAGAAATAGAAATTCGCTAAAAAATTCTATTAAAACTTGAAGAAAATAGGGAGCAGCCGATTATTATTTAAATTTTTAGGCATACTGAATATTTGACCTTTGATCATTTCATGCTACATTTATTATAATTTTCAGTAAATAAAACATAAAATGAATGTAAACAAGTGAAATGGCATGTTCGCATAACGCTTATTCAATTTTTTGATTATTCAATTTTGTTTAATTTTTTTCTTTTTACACCAAATCGAATGTTTTATAAATGAACGGATCTTATCAAAATTTCTAATCGAATAGATCTAATTTTAAATGTAATTTTATTTAGTCAATAATTTAAAGTTATATTCATTGATGTTAAAAATAATACATTTGGTAAATGTGAAGAAATACAAGGAAAAAAAATGGTATATGAAATCAGAAGAAAAGCTGGTAATTTAATAAGTATACCGTTTACTAAACTTTTGAAATTCAAACATCTGAGAACAATTTATGCAATCTTAATAATTTTGACTATGTAAATTGTAAACCGTGCTTTCAACCATGATTCCAACCACATGAAATTACAATATTACAAATATGTGGTAGGTACAGTATTATCCTTCTAAGGTTTCACCAAAATTGGTCTACATACAAAAATATTGGTCTATTTAGAAGACTTTTTTTCTTCTGAAAATATAAATATAAATTTATAGTTTATATTTTGTGAATACTATATGTGGTGTTAAAATTTTGAGAAATTTTGTTAAAATAAATTAAATTTATAAAGAATAGAAAATTGGTCCACTTTGCAGATAAAATTGTGTACTACGTATTTTGAGATCCACGTAGAAGGATAAGAAGTCGGAAAAGCCAAAAAAGCTAAATTTTCATGAAATTTAGTAAAAACGAGATGTATTAATAATCTTTAATATTTTAATTTGCGTATATGAGTTTTGAATATGAGTTATTTCAAACATAGAATTTTTTTTTGTATTTACAATCGCAAAAAACTTAATAATGCTTCATAAACTCAATCATATCACTTAAATTTATGAAATGTGAAGTTATCCAAATGTTATAAGTCGAACGAATACGTATAAACACAATACAAAATAATATTATACAATTTCTCTGTCAATAAAAAAAATTAAATTCGCATACTTGCCATTTCTATTTTTTTTTTGTTCTATTTGTAATGGAAGAACAAATAGAAACGCTACTACTAGAATATAAAATAAAATTGTTTCATTTTTCTCACTTAACGGAAAATAAATGTTTGAAATAGAGAAAATTACGTTGTAATAGAATTTTATGTTTTGTTTATATTATATTAGATATAATACAATTTCAAATGCCAACAGAACATAGCGTAGCATAATTGAAATAGAAAATATGATTTCTTAAATTGACTGGGTTATATTGAATGATATTATTTTATTTTCTGTAATTTTGTGTAACCCAAACCTTACAAAAATATATAAAATATAGGAAAAAAAAATCCCATATCAAATTTGAGATGTTTATTTATGTATTGGCATCAAAAACTGCGTAATATTGTTTATAACATATTTATTAAATTCATCAAGAATATGTAGCGGAAAATAAAAATAAAAAATCACAGCATGCACACACACGCACCCAACATTTGCATGTGCCGCACTTTTTTCTGTTTTTGTTTATTTTTTTTTTTTTTCAGACTATTGAGCTTTTCATCACATATTAAATAAAATAATTAGTTTTCATTTCATTTCAGACACAAAAATAAATACCTATCTAAAAGTTAAATCAATTGCAGAATTTTTAAACACATTTAGCATTTCAAATACAATTAAATTAGTGTGATTGAGTGACTGTACAAAATACTTTTCCGATTTTCTGATTATTGTGCAGAATTGGTGTGGCAATAGTTTAAATCTAACTATTTATTTGTAATTTTGTGCAAAACATACAATTTTTGTTTTGTTTTGTTTTTTTTTTTTTTATGAAGATTAAGTTTAGCTTATAATAAAAATAAAAATGGGAAATTGGCGGTTTTCCATTTAATGTTTTTCGATTAAAATACTTATTTTTGCTTAAACATTTAAAAATTAACTTATAAAAGAATTTAGGTTTTCCGTACCCATCAACTAAACAAATAGCCAAGTTTTGATTACATTTATAATTTGTATGGTCTGCTATAAAGTAAATATAATAACAGCGCAATCAGATGCTTTATATTTATAATGATTGACACTGTGTAGTTAACAATATTAAATTTTGCACAAAAAATCTAGCTGTTTTATCGAAAATATTTGCGAAATTCATTCATATTATATATTATGCTTTATGCATACCCAACAGTTTTCAATTTAGAATTTATGAATATTTAGTATGCAACTAAATAGTAATCACAGTCCAACTTCCAACTTTGATAGATTTATTAAATGAATTTAATATATTTTCAAAACTACTAACAAACTTTATGAATTAATTTTCCAATATGAATTTCATACAAACTTTTAATCGGTAGTTGTTAATTCATTTGATGGGTAGCATAAAAGAATACGAAATAAAAATGATAACTTAATTTTATTTAATGTTTTGCAGAGTTAGAATTGAGTATAATAAACTATTAAAATTCTAATTCAAGCGAAATAATGGGCCATAAAATAATCTTTTATGATTTCTTCTATTGAATCGATCGAGTATGTATAAATGATCATAGCTGAAGAGATCAATTACATTCGCTGGACAATTGTAGCCGAACAGGTTTGGTAAAGGGAGAATTCTGACTAATACCAAATGTTATTTATGTTAAATTTAGTCTAGCCGACTAGCTGACTTATATTATCATAAATATGATTTGTTCTTTGTCAAAATTCTCATTGTAACAAGAGCACCAAGCCGGCCAGCGTGATAGACATCATGCTAAATTATAATTATAGTGGACCTGATATACATTTTCATCGTAGATTAAGTTCAAGAACAGTCTAATACAAATTAAAAAATTTCAACCAGATCTAATTATATTTGCTTCAACTATTTGTGCAACACATTCCAATCATTCCAGAACTGACAATAATGACTTTATCTGTGAGCTGTTGTGATAATACAGTAAGGAACTGTGTAATCTTACCGCAAGAAGATAAATAATATAAAAAAAATAATATTTATAATAGTATGTGGTGTTTTATTATAATTGAACATTGAATTGGGCTACAACAAATGATTTGTAAACTGAACTATTACTGTTTAATTCTTGTTTTTCTTAAATTCATTGATTGTTTTTGTGAATTGCTCTAATATTAGCTACTTTAGAAAGCAATTATGCAGCCTATTAAAAATTAAAGTTGAAATAATTCACAATTTAATTTTATTTCTATATACTTATATAAAAGAAAAAAAAATCGTTCCAAAACCTGATACGTTAAATAAAATGATTCACTAAATTTCATGTCATTAATTTGAATATGATTATGTGTTACGTTACGATTAAAATTTCTGGATTTTTTTTGTTTCTGACAATTGGTAAATTATTTAGGTATTTTTCGTTCTTAATAGCTTTAATACTAAAAGCCATACATTCGATATGTATCTGTGTTTATTAATTTATCGTATTCATCTCTATTCTTGTAGAATTTTTATATCAAACGTATAGAATTTATGTGCTTTGACTGACTGCTTATATTAATTTAGACTTGTCAGCTATTTGATTTGTGAATTTCTTTTTTCCTTTATATGTTAACTCGTAGCTTTCATTCGAAATGAGAAGAAAATAAAGAAAGTAAAATAGAACTTTCCCCTCAATAGACTTTTATAATTTATAAAAATAACTTTTGCCTTTGCTAACTGATTTCAAATTCGACATGAACCAAACGAAATCAGAACAATAATAGAAAAAAGAAATGCTTTCTATTTTATTATTATATATTTATCTATAATTTCACATGTAAGAAATACGAATTGGTATTTTAGTATTACAATAATAAAAATAATAATAGATAAATTCTATTATGTTGCTTTAACAAAAATCTAATGTGAAATGTATCATATTTTTATATCTACTTACATATAAAATAAAAAGTTTCGGTAAAAGTTGCTTGCGGATAAGTGTGAGTTTTATATTATGTGATAAGTGTTCTATATTGATTTTAAGGTTTTCCTGGGTCATTTGATAAATTTCTCAAGAAATTTATTATCATTGCTTTTACCAGAGTAATTTTAATTTTCGATTTTTATTGGGGGGATGTGATATAAAGACGACAATTTTTCTATATTTGGTTATTGTTTTCTGCATTTATTTATTAATGTTTATTGTCCTAGTTTGTGGTTTAAACTTTTATTATTTATTATTTATTATTTAATACATTAATAAATTTTCTGTTTTCTATTAGTATAATAAATAATTAAGATTTATAGCATTCATTTTATTTGTTGAAAATAGAAATGTGGAAGTTAGGAAATGTTTAATGGTCACAAACAATAATAATGTACAAAATAAAAGAGGATGAAAAAAAATATAATAATTATGATGTGTTATTCATAACCCGTCATTTAATATGTTTTTCATGTTGTGTATCGTCTGGCAAGTTTTACTTTTGTAATTAGTTAGGCAATGTCACACCTAAAAACTGTAACAAGTAAAAAGCACGAACAAAACCTTTTGTAGGGTTTTTATAGAACGTGATTCTTGTTTATGTCAAGAAAGAGTAGTATTACAAGAATTAAATAGAGAAAATTATCTTAAATTTATGTTTAGTTGGTTTACTCTGAAACTTTTAGATAATTTAAACATCAACAATTCATCGTCAAATTTCCATTATCATTATCTAGACAAGCGAATTAAATTTATTTCCTTTCGAAAACTGATCTCTTTACTTCCTTATACTTTCCTTTTACGGTCTTAATATTAATATTAACATTATTTTGTCATACAATCCGATATTTTATCCAGTTCGTATCTGTTATATTAAATATTTACAGAGGCCTTTTCTATTTTCTATTTTCATATTCATATATGTATAATATTATATACATAACATTTGAATACTTCAGTTTGCTGACTTTTTATAATATGGAAATAGAGAAAGGTACTCATACTATATGACATGCACTTTACTATACTTATACTTCTCTAACCAACTCTTATATAAGTCAAGTATATTGTATAATCCCACATTAGTATCTAGTATAATGATATAAATTTCGAAGAACCACTGTATCATGTCACATTCACTTAAGAGTGAATATTATAAGTAGGGTTCAGTTCTGGTTTGCTAGCTGTTATATATTATTTCATATTGTCACATTTTGTGTACAACGACAAAATATTTTGAAATCACATTGCATTAGAATGGTTACTTTAAATATAGAAAATATTTTATACAGAAAATAGTTTTCACATTCATTCTTCTTCTTTTTTTTTTAATTCTTTTATTAGAGTTGAAAACTGTGTTCGTAAAAGTTAATCTGTAAATAATATTATAACTAAAATATTGCATTTTGAATGCTTCGTAAATTAATAAACAAATAAATACGTTTTGTCTATTTTCTATCGTGTGGTATAATTTTCCTAATGGCAAAAGCTTACTGAAATTTCTGAAATTCAGTTCAACAACAAAAACACCAGTGAAATAATATTTTTAAATATTTATGTTACATCGATTTTCGGTAAGCCGAAACTCAGAAATTTGAGTTAACTTTATGTTGTTACTACAGCTCTTGTGATAATATTATTGTATGATTTTATAATATATACAATATAGGGTAGACTGGGTTCAGTTGATACCTGGGTTCAGCTGATATTTTGCGTTTTTTCCCCGATAGGTTTATCGAACCTAAAATTAGTTTGACATCGTATTTGACTTACCGCTATTGCTACTTCCAAACAAATTTTGAACAAGATTGGATGTGTAAAAAAAAAGATGAAAATAAAAGTGTGTTTTTACCAGCCAAAAGTAAAAAATTTGTTTGCCTTTATTTTTTGATTTACTCATAAAATAAGAGAGCAATTAAAAAAGAGTTAAATCACAGTAGAACTACATTTTATGAGCTACAAAATTATCAATTAGTTATTGATAATAAGTTAACCATTTTCTTTTTTTTTTAAATTTTGTGCAAAAAAATACGTTGGGGTTTAGTTCATACGTTTTTGTTTGACGACCTTCCTCTTAGCAAAACTAAAACGATTCAATGTTTAGGGTGCAAGAGATACGCTCATATATCTTGTACTGGCCGCTTATCAGACAATAGTTCCTATTTTTGTCGTAATTGTTTTTTTGACAGTAACCAGGAACGACAATCAGATTCCGATTAAAACACATACCATTTGCTTTTTTTGTTATTAATTTTATATACGTTTTATACATTTTATATATTAATTTTTATAATCATCTATTAATGATAAATAAATAATTCTATCATTTTCATAATAATCTTCAACTTTAATTCCCAAATATTATAAAGTATCAACTGGTCCTACCTTTGGTATCAACTGAGCCCAATACTGGGTTCAGTTGATACCGTTGCAATAGGTCAATAAATTGATGAATAACTCAGAAATGGCATGTTCATTAGGGTGGATCGACTTTTTCAGAACTGCTGGTACCACATGGTCTTTTTTTTTCAACCATGTGGTTTTTTTTTAACTATGTGGTTCTACCCTATGGCTGAGGCAAGCACCTTGAAATTCGCAAAAAAAAAAAACAAGCTGCCAATTAATTGGTACACGACTTCATTTTTGTAAGAAATTAAATAAAAAAAAAAAAATTCCAGGTTCAAAAAAAAGGCCAGTACATATATTTTCACAGATTTAATTTTGCGTCTTTTTGGTATATTGATCATTAAGATACGTCTGGCCACACCCGAGTTCCAACTCAATATGTAAAAAAAGTGCAAAAAAAAAAAGAAAATTGGGTGCCACGATGCAAAATCGTAACAGTCCAAAAAAAAAATAATATTTTTTTGAAGAAAAAAAAATTCCGCGTCTTTTGGTATCTCCGTCCACATGCATCGGAGAAAAAAAAAATTTATCAAACCAATACTTGATTTTTTTCAAAATTTTCCAAATTTCTCAAAAATGAAGTAAAATATGACGGTAATCTTGAGACAGAAAACAATGGTACCGGCATTTCTGAAAAAGTCGATCCACCCTAATGATCATTCTTTAAGGTGTCCATGAAACATATATAGCTTAAAGATGTACCTTTAATTTAGACATAACTTGTTTTTGCAATATTCATTATAACAAGAGCTATGGCTCCTCAACCAAAAATAGTATCAACTGAACCCAGTCTAACCTATATACTCGTATGTAAAAAAAAAAAAAATGATGAGGAAAATAATATTGCATTGCATAAAATAGAGGTAGATGCGTAGATTTGATACATATTTGACCTTTGATTGATAATTATTAACTACAGCAATTTATATTTTTTGGTATTTACTATTACGCTTCATATTTAGCATGATTTTATAAATAGATTTTTTTATTTAAGGTAAACAATATATATAGACGCTTCCCAAGCGAGGCCCCGAATAAACTGTTTCATGGTGATTCCACGGTATATGGACACCAAGATTCTCGAATATTTATATGTGGACCGATTTAGAAAAACTTTTGATTTTTCTTGGATACTACGAGTATCTTCTTTAGTCCTGTTATATTGGTTGATACTAGTAGATCCTCCTCTAAGACTAAGCTCACTACATGTAGATACTTTGTCAGCGATTCGTAGGGTTTAAAGGAGGACTGAAGAGTATTCCAGTAAGTATAGGTTATAAAAATACTAAGCGAAGAATTATATATGAAATGAAAACATATTTTATGTAAATATTTCATATTTGATTTGTTGGAAAATTACCGGTAATTTATTTTTGGGTGATATTTTCCGTAATATTACCGGTAACAATGGTAATTTTACCAAATTAAAAAAAATAGAAAAGACACACAAAATCAAACTTCAAAAACTTAATAACATCTAAACGGAAGGTCCTAGAAGAATTTTTTTGGGGATGTCGGAGTGGGGTAAGTTGTATAGAGGAAATGTTTGTCTCCAAAAATTAGTTGGGGTTGGCTATGGATAAATTTCCTGTAGGACCCTAAGTTTAGAAGTTAATGATTTTCCGAAGTTATGTCGCCCGAATTTATGTCATGCACCAGGGAGACAGTTCTTATGCACGTACACCACATATTCGTATACGAGTGCATTGTTTAGGCACGTATACGTTCAATAAATGAGTGGTATACTAATTGATTTGAACGATTTGAATGTGGAGGTCTGTGTTGCAGCCTATTTAACAATATCGTCAAATTGCACCAATATTTGAATAATCATTTTAAATTATTTAACCATTTATAGGTATCTTCAATTTTTCAGAAATTTTTTGGTACTTGCGCAATCATTTCTGCACATGACAAATGTCAACTTAAA
>JAABKK020021984.1:5054-18118 GCA_011634745.2 Catotricha subobsoleta | reverse complement strand
ACAGAAATACAATTACTTGTAACGAAACCAAATTATGGTGCTTTAAATAGGACCAGATATTGCAATTTTGACAACTTTAAGAGCCTCAAGCATATCGAAATTTAATTTATTTTGAAAATCATTTATACACGTTACTCAGGAGACCAAATGCTACTCCAAAAATGAAAGTACCGGCAGTTCTGAAAAATTCGATCCACCCTAACGTATAAGTGTAGCTTTTATGAAGAGAAATAAAAGTACGGAACCTGTCTTGTTTATAAATATAATTATCAATATATAGCCATTTTATATTATAGTATATGTAAAGCAATATCATCGTGTTGCAGTGATATGTCCATGTCCAAAGCATAAGACTTAATTAATCAAAAAAAAAAAAAAAACAAGAGAGAAACTGGTTTGAAAGTGGATCTAGTTTGTTTCGTATCCCAATTAATGGATAGGATTTTTTCTTCCATTATATAATTTTATTTTGTATAAGAAAATTTGTCAACTGACATTCAGGAGAACGCGGTCATGAATTTACTCAAATTCAGATGTCATAGTTTTTTGTTTATTTTCTTGAAATGGAGAATATTTCTTTTTATTTTTGTATTTACCTAAAAAGAAATATAAAATATTTGTTGAATAAATTAGATCTATTTTAAACTTTCTTTGAAATGTTTACTTTTGCCTTACCACAAAACATTCTTCACGCCTCTATTGCATAATTTTTTAAAATAAAATAAATTATATTTAAAAAAAAACCCGACAGGACCATTAATTACATTTCAAGGTTAAAAGAAGCAAAAAAAACAAATAATATTTTAATTATTTATCTTAAAAATGCATGCGACTCTAAATGAGTTTTGGATTCATTTCAATTATTTCAATTTTTCTTTCATTTTAGAAGGTTTATTTGGAACATAAGAAAGTTTTTTTTATTATTGTCTATGAGAAACGGTTAATTTAACTTTTTAAGGCCGCACAGTACAAGGCAATTGTAAATCAAGCCACACAAAAAATATATATTACATTCCTCTGACATATACCGACATTACAAATAATGAGCATTTATCTATCGGCAAATCATATACGTATTTAATATCATTTTTATTCCGGTCTGAAAAACTTTAGCACAGTGTGTCAGTATTTAAGTTGTATAATAAAAGTATCTATCGTATAAGATAACCCATTTCTAGATCTTTTAATAAATATAATATAAATATTAAAAGTAAAATAATATGATAAAAATTCTTAAATAGTTGACTGGCAGAGAAATTTTCTTATTAGAATTTATATTGAAAAATTAATAAATCGAAAAATGTATCATTTTATATGAAAACGTTTTGGGACAAAAACATTAATTTTTCAAAATAATAAGTACATAATTATAATATATTCAAATAGTCAAAAATTTAAAAACTCAACATCGAGAATCTAAATTGAAAATAGACAATAATATAATTATCGATAATGCGTCCAAATACGGACATACTTATTTTATAAAGAATTGATATTTTTTTTTTGATAAATTTTAATGATCGCGATCAAAATCAAACGAATCACTTTATGATAAGAAACTTCATCATATTTATAAATGCATAGAAATGATCTATTGTTAAAAATAAGGGTACAGGCTTAGTCTATATTTATAATATGTTTTTAGGCTACAGTTATTTATAAATATAATAAAAAATAAAAAATAAAAAAAAAACGAGAACAAATACATTTATTTTATTACTATCATTATAAAATAATTATTTTACGTACAGTGTACATTTTGAATGACTATTTAATTGTAGTAAAGTTCATCTAATAAATATATTATATATATTGTCAAGCACTACTTAACAGTCTCCATTTATACCGTTTATATAAATCGACTTACTTACTAGAAACAAAATAATAAATCCCCATAATTAGATATGCTTCAACCAATTTTCTGTAAATAGTTAAAAAAAAAAAATAAAATAAAAAATAGAAAATTTCACTATTGTAAATAATAATGCCCTCGACATTAATATTTTGGGATTCATGAAGTCAAGATGTGAAAATACTCTGTTCGGCTATATACTAATAAAAGAGAATTAATTGAATTCGAAATAGTTAAAATCAAGTTATAAAATGAAATTTCGAGAGTTAGAATTTTTTCACAGTTTTATAAATATTTTAGCAGTATTTCTTGTTTTATTGATATGTGATAAAATTGATGTAATTTATGGTCAAGGTTTTAGTGGTATTGTTGTGAACAATCAAAAATTGGATAGCTCGGAAAAAGTGAATTTTGTTTACCCAAATGGATACACAAAACATAAGGTATATGATCAAAATTTACATAATTAATTTCATTCGTGGTTTATGCAATTCAATTTTTTTTTTGTTTTTAAATTATGTTGAACATAAATTTTATTCATGACTAAATTAGCTAATCAACTAATGAATATAGGTAACAAAATAAACTTTCCTCAAAATTATATGCTTTGAATACAAAGATAATATAAAAAATATTATATTATAAATTGTCGATAGTCATTTTAATAACTGCATTCTAATTTTTATCCAGAAATTCAGAATGACAAATATTTTATAATTCATAGCAATATTGATTATTATTATTATTATTTTTTTTTTAATAATTTTCATAAATTAATTTTAATTATTTTCTTAAAATGTTAGATAATTGAATTTTTACTAATTAAATATGTATTTTTCTTTTTTTTTATTCAATATATGAACTATACTTTAAATATGTAAATATTCTGAACTTTAAACTGCTCAAGGCAAAATATCTTAGTTTAAGCTGCTAATATGCTAATTTTACAAATTAGCCGCTAAAAGTAAGATATTTCGAAAAGTATACAAGCTACACTAAAATATTATGTGAATAAAATGTGTGTTTTTGAGAGACTTACATTTTTGTCTTTACATCAAATCGATCTGATCATTACTTTTTGAAATATTCTCTCTTCAGCTGGTTATTTTCAGCTGCTAGCAGCTTACGTGTAGTATGGGCCTCACGCCTCTGAGAATTTAAGTCGATGATATGTTAATAGAATTAAAAAAAAAAATTGAATAAATGATATCGAAAAAAGAAATATAACAAATTTAAAATATACTCGTTATAGAGAACTTGTGTGAGGGTTTTAAAAAGTTTTAGGTTTAGCTTTTGAATTTAAGCTATAACTTATTATTTAAAAAATTATTCTGCATTTTTTAATTTTCTTTTAATCAAAAAAAAAATAAACATCGTATAATGAGTATTTGATTCGAAATATTAGATATTTTGTATTATGTACATATAATGTATTTCTTGAAGGATTCTAATTTTTTTTTAATTCATTATTATAACCACTCCGTCATAGATCAACCCATTTTAAAAATATTTATATAAAATAATGCATTTTTAATACATTCAATGAATGAAACCTGTGTTTAGGTTGCAACAACAACTGATAAGAGTACCAGAGCTTCACGTCCATCTAAATCTCCGAATCTTACGATTGTCACAAGAAGTAATTTTAAATTAAATCCATCTCCGAATCTTACGCTTGTCACCAGAAGTAATTTTAAATTAAATCCATATAATCCAGTTCTGGAGAATAACTTTATTATAAAATCAACTACTTCTCCTGAACTGACATTTGCTTACGATAAGTTAATAAAAGTACAACCAAGTTTTCCAATTCTGAACGATCCTCAATTTATTGTAAAAGTATTGAAACAAAACAACACAAAATATGAAAAAATTCATCAAATTATGGATAAATTAAATTTAATGAAAACTTCATATAAAAATTCAACAGCTCAGAATTTGAAAAAAGTGACAACGGAAAAAACAGTTATTGAAAACACAATATCATTACCGAAAATTAGTAATATTACACATCATCCAATTATGGATACACTATCAGATAACGAATCCAAAGATTCAAAGGAGTTAAAAGTACAATTTGTGCTAGATTGCGACTTAAAAGATACTGCTGGAAATAAAGATAAGCTTCCAATTAAATTACCAATATCAGGATTGGATCATTTACATCACAATTCAGCACCAGTAAAAGTAACAACTGCTCATACAACAACTTATAAGAAAAAACCGCGTCCAAAGCCAACACCCACAACAAGAACCCCACACAAAAAACCACCTCATAAAAAACCTCCAAATAAAAAACCACCACATAAAAAACCGCCACAAATTCATAAAAAGAAAAAGAAAATTAAAAAAGTTTTTGTTGATCCACCTGGAATTGCGGCAATAACAAATACATTGGAAAATATGTATAATTTTATTGAGCAAGCGTTTACAACCAAAGTAGGTCACAAGCCAATTAAGAAAAATCAAAAAAATATGCAAAAGAAAAAGAATAATTTGTATAGTAATACGAAAAAACGAAGGCGTAAGCCAATCAGTAAAAGAAGTACAGTCATAGATAGTTTTATCGGATCGACGCTCTCACCAGAATATCGTAGCACAAAACCATATACAAACAACCAAAAACAGCATTTAACGACACAGATTCATGTTACCAGTGAATACGTTGGGAAAGAACCAGTGGAAGCGTTAACTGAAAATCCGGATCGCAAAGACAGTGAAGAAGGTGAAGATGCATCAGTAGATGAAGATGATGATGATGATGATTATTATGATGATTCATATGATGGATTTAATTTTGGAGTATGATTATATTTTCATTAAATTAAATTTTTATTCTAAATGTTAATGCTTTAATTTTAATATTAGGATGATAGTGGTAGTGACAGCGAAGAAGATGATAATGATGAAAGTATAGAAAATTATGATGATATAGATGATTCTTTACCAAATTCAAATAAAAAAAGGACAAAACCAAAGAAAAAAAGACATTTTAAAAAAATTAATCGTCTAAGTTCAGAAACTTATTCAACATATGATGATGATTATAATTATGATGATTATTCAGTATCCAACGTTGGCGAAATGTTTGGAAATGTGATTTCATCTGTTGGCAACTATATGCCTTCATTTCCATTTTTTGAATCTTTTAATAAACTATCCTATCAAGATGCAAATGATATAAGTGAAGAAGTTGGTCGAGGTACAACGCCACGCATCGATCTTCGAAAACCAAAAAAACCATCTCACAAATATTATGATGATTATTATTCAAATGACATTGATGATGATGATAAAATAAATCGATGGTATAATCCATTCTTTTACAGTTCAGTTGAAGATGAACTACAAACGACACCTCTCACACCATCAACTAAAACTTCATCCAATTTTCTTAATTGGTTTGGAGGTGGTATTGATGATAGTACGGAATCTTCGATCGAGGAAATTTCTAATGAGAATTTAAATTCAAGTAAGTACAGTTGAATTTTAAATCGTCTGCCTGATTTACTATATTTACATAAATCCGTACAGATTGGTTTCTTGGAATGTTTGGAAGTAAAACCACCCCTCCACCATCTACAACGACCTCACGACGTCCATTTTTAACAATTGCTAATCCATTACATAATCCCCAAAATTGGATGGGAATATTAGCAAATCATATGGCTACATCAACCACAAAGAAACCGGAAGTAAGTAGGCCAGGAGTTCCTCAACGCGCGGATTATAATAACTATCAATTATGGCGTCTTAAGCCATCCAATGAAGATCAGATTAAATTTCTAAACGATTATAAATTCACATCAGATGGAGAAAAATTGCAATGGTGGAAGGGACCAGCTATGAGGTACAATAAACCAAATATTAAAATATTTTGTTTAAATTGTTAAAGCAAAAATCATTTTAGGGGTCCAACCGATATTCTAGTACCACCCGATATGATTACAGAAATGAAAGAAATGTTAGATTACGAATCAATACCATACGATGTTGTGATTTGGGATTTAGAAAAAGCAATTAGATATGAAAATCCTATTATGTTGAAACGTCAAAAAATTGAATTAGAAATGGATCAAGGGCATCCAATGACATGGTACCGATATCATGAGTATGAAGATATAACTAAATTTTTGGATTACTTACAGCGAACTTATGCAGATATTGTTGAACTGATACACATTGGAAGATCGTTTGAAGGAAGACCTCTTATAATTGTTAAAGTATTAATTTTGTTCTTGTTGTATTGCTTGGTGAAGAAAACAAATTGATTTTATTTTTCTAACATCAAAAAATTCTTTATTTTTTCGCCAATATTTCGATACAATGTATCATTATTTATCGATTATGTATTTAATGTTTGCTCTATCGTTCTAATCGGTAATCAAATTATTTATTACATTTTTAGATTTCATTTGACGAATATGATTTAGTGACCAATAAAAAAGGTAAAAAACCTCAACGTGTTCGAAGAAAGAGAAAAACTTCTAAGCCTGGCATTTTTATTGAATCCGGCATACATGGACGAGAATGGATCACACCGGCTGTTTCTTTATGGATATTAAAGGAATTAATGAAATATAATAAAAATAATGGTTGTTCTCTTTTTCATTCTATTTTATCATTCATATGTTATTTATTCCCTGAATTAAATCACGAATATTTTCATTCATTTAATTTCAGATACTGAAGCAGAATCTATTCGCTCTGTGGACTGGTATATAATGCCGGTTTTAAATCCAGATGGTTATGAATACAGCCATAATTATGATCGAATGTGGCGTAAAACACGATCAAAATATTCAAATAACGGTGAATCAATATTTTCTATGGCGTAAGTCTAATATTTGTTTTTCACTGGTGAATTATTAGAATCAATTATTATATAATATTGAGATATTATTAATTATTTAAATACTTTGCTGTTTAACATTTACGCATAGTTTCAATTGGCTAAAAATTGACAAAACACCTGAATCAGGAATTTGTTATGGAACTGATCCAAATCGAAATTGGGATGCAGCATGGCAAGGAAAAGGTTCCTCTAAATCAGAGTGCAGTGATTTGTATGCTGGCCCAACAGCATTTTCTGAACCCGAAACAAAAGCTCTGTCAACGTTTTTACAAGACAACAGAAAATATTTAAACGTAAAATACTCGTGGCAACAATAAATCAGGCTAGAAAATTTTAAATCCAAAACTAATTCGCTTATCTCTTTACAGATATTCTTATCATTACATTCATATGGTCAATTGATAACGTATCCGACAACAGCTAATTCTTCATATAATACACACAAGTCAAATGATTTATTAGATATGGCCGAAATAGCTATGGATGCATTAAGAGGATTAGCATCATCCGCACGCTATTCTATCGATAGTACAAATGAAATGCTTGATACAAGATCAGGAACGTCTGATAGCTATGCAATGTATGATGTTGGTATTAAATATAGTTATACAATTGAGTTACGAGACACTGGTACGCATGGATTTTTATTACCACCATCTTACATTGAGTCAACTGGCAAAGAAACATTTGAAATGATTAAAGCTATGGTCGACTACTTATAGACATTTAAAATATTTGCGGAGATATTGTACGAATTTGGAACAATTTGAATCAAGCAGCGGAAGATATAATTAGCTCAAAGTGCACGTTTGTACATAATAATATCTTTTTATATCAATCTGTCAGCGTAACAACGAAAAATACATACGAATACAAATTTAAGTTATATTTAGCATTTAATACTTAATTTATTTATTTATTTAATAACTTAAAAACAAAAATAGTACAGCCTTATAAATTTAAATAAGATAAAATCAAATATATTTTAAAAACTGTGTAAATATAATTAGATAAGTTAGAAATTATAATAAAGATTACATTTCATAAAATAAAAACAACTGCTTCGGCATATTAAGTAAAAAAGAAGAAAAAAAATTGGAGCCATAAGTGCTATTTCGTGTATTCGCAAAGCCATTGTTCAAAACTCTTCATATATGTATCAACCTATGGTTTTTTATTAAGAAAAAAAGAAGACGAAGCAATTATAATTGTATATAAAGATGTGTGAATCCTATTGTTTATGAAATGTAATTGCTATATCAAAAAAAATACTTACCTCATCAATATGCTTAATTTTCATCTGTTGTGGTGCTTGAGAGGCATCTGCTCCAAATATTCCAAAAATAAATTTTTCAGCAATAGTAATGCAAGCGACAACATCATTTCTATATTAACACAATTCAATTTTTTTATTTATTTGCATTTGGTTGTGTTGGGAAAAAGGGGTAGGGTAACTTTCGTAACATGTTTTTGATTTTTTGTACTATGAATTTTTATTAAAATAAAAAAAAATAATCGACTAAAATAATAAAATTAGCACCGGAAATATGTAAAATATGAAAAGTGATCAACATAAATATAAATTCATTCTCGAAACTATTAATTAACATCGAAAATATTAAAGTGAAATGCAGAAATTAATATTTCAAAAATTAAAAACATTACCTAGAATATAGAATTTGCATACGCCTAGCGGCTATGTTAGCAATCGATTTAATTAGGTTTTTTTTTTTTTTTATAAATAATAGTTTTGAGGGTCAATATACATATGTTTCTTTTGATCACTTTTTGTATTTTAGATGCAAATTTTAATACTTTTGATTCTAATTTACATAATTTGAAGAACCTTTTTAATATTTTAGGGCACCATTTCAAGCTCGATCGATTATTAATAAATGTGAAAACTATACCTAAGAACAATGGCCCGCATACAAAGTTTTGCATAACATTCTGATAATTGACGCAATATAACGAATGCCCTTTGGGATAGTACATCTGAAAAGGTAAAAAAAAATCTAATTTAGTTTCAGTTATAGTCATATGATATTACATTTATCATCATTCATCTCAAGATATATCTTGTGGATTTTACCTAAGAGAAAATAGTGCTGATATATAGGAAGTTTTCACTTCTCAGTCTCACTAATATGAAATCAGCAAGATATCTTGAGAAAAATAAAATTAATTAGGTATATAATGTGGCTATTACTAAGTATTAGAAAATGCTAAATAATAATGATTTAATTCATATTAACCTGGTCTATGAAAACGAGTGGCTAAGAAATATATTTTTATTAATTCTTCAGCTTCATCAGACATTTGTATTGGGCTTTTGCTAACCAAATGAAGAAATAATTTCATTTCACCGTAAGATATGTTTAGCTCATCGTCTGGAACGTTAACACTTCCATTAATAGCTTGTTCCAAGAGAAAATTTACTATTGAGTCTGAAATATTTTCTTCCAAAACAATAGGTATCCCAACGACGCTATTTTAAAAACAAAAACTAATTATATTATTTTTGTCTTTAAAAAAAAAAAAAACTGTTATATTTGAAAACTAACTTTAAAAATGTTGATACATCATTTATATTCTTTTTTAAGTTCTTTGTGCAACACGTCCAGTGCATCCAAATAGCACATTTCAAAGGAAACTCTACTATTGAATTTTCAACAGGGATTCGACCACAATCGAGTACTACACACATATAGTTGTTAAGTTAAATATTTTTCAAGAAAAATGGAACTGAAAATTGAAAATACCTTTTTGTATAAAATGAGAACATGCTGGCTTCAGACGTAACCAATCACCAATATAGCATATACCATTTTGAGCTAAATGTAGTGGTCCCGCTTCTAACAATTTTTGATTTTTTATTTGGGTATTTTTTAAATCATGTGTTGGTATAATTAACCTTAAATAAAAATATTTAAAAAAAGAATAAATCATTTTTATTTTTTATGGAATATTAACGAATATACCTTTCAGCATAATTACCAATGCAATTCATTATCAAAGCAGCCGATGAACTATCTTTTCCAATAGCAACGATTGAAACTGGTGGAGTTTTTTCAATATTCTGAAATACAATATTGAGTAGAAAAATTGAATAATATAAGGAAATTTATCAACAGCTTACATGAACGGAAACTATGCTAAGTAGCAGACCCATTTTTAAAGTGACATAACTATCCATAGGCAAAATTTCTTGACACATTTGAGCAGAGAGAGCATGAACGAATGAATAATCAGAATATGATGATTTAATCTTATGATAGAGATTCAGTATAGAAGTTGGATATATTGATAGATTTGAACGTGGAATAGCATCATGTAATAATTGAGAATTGAAAACTAACGATTCATTTAGTATACATTCGTTATGGTTATGATTTCCCAATGATATGCCAAAATTTGATTCGAAAGATTGATTAAAATTTACATTGGCATTAGAATCATCCGTTTGTTTGAAGAAATTCGAATTTGGAACGATGTCTGGAACAATCAATGAAGTAAAATTCAAAACATTTTCGGATAGCAATTCAATATTGCATTGATCTGCTAAAGATTGATCATAATTCGTTTTGGCTTGTAAGCTATCACATTTTTGCGTGAGAATATTATTATTTTGTAGAATGCACATTTCATCAGGTCTTTTAAAGAAATCACTAGCTTGTGTGAAAAAATTGTTGCTTCCTATAACTTGTTGTTCATCGGACTGTTCAAAAAAATTGTTTGAAGAACTGAATGATAATGATAATCCACTATCTAGATCTTCAGAACTATTCATATTTAAAAAATCATTTCGAATCTTTGTGCTCAGTTGTGATGGATAGGTTGAGGTGATTTCAACATAATTAAAATCGGTCGCAATTGGATTATTAAGATCAAGAACCATGTCCAGCTCATATTCATTTAATGGATCGTCATTTTTTTGAAAAGCTGACGAGTTTTTCAAATTATCCATTTTTACGTTTTTCAAACTCAAGTTTTTTTTATTCCGAAATTATTAGACACATTTTGTGTCTTTTGATTGTTAAAGATAACTGAATTCAAAATATGAAGTATCTGTTATTTACCTAATGTCTTTGTATTAATTAGCCGTTACGGGCATGCGCATTTATATTTTCATCTTGTGCATTTTGTTTGGAATCGGAAAAAAATTGTGATATAGCAGATCGGCGGTGACAGTTAAAATGTAAAAAAAAAAGTTTCTGGAGGGCAAACAAACATGTTTCTACATAAATATCTCGGAATTTTGTTCCAAAAATGAAAAAGTGCTGAAGCCGACTTATAGGAAACTGACATCAAAGAATCCATTTTTAATACTCTCGAAGTTCTTAGGCATTCCTAAAAAGTACAAAAAAAAATATTTTGTTGAATTTTGCACTAACAAGCTGCCTGAGAACATCAAAAATATTAAAAATGGATTCCTTGGGATCGGTTTCCTATAAGTTGGCTTTCATTTTTGGAACAAAATTCCGAGATATTTTTGTATAAACATGTTTATTTGCCCTCCAGAAACTTTTTTTTTTACATTTTAACTTTAACCGTCACCGCGATCTGCTCTATTGCTTTGGGTTAATTAACAAGTAAAGGTAAAGTAGCGGTAAAATTTATCACTAGCTCTTCTTAAACGATGTGAATTTGGTGGAGCGTCTGGTGACTACTTGAAAACCGGTACAAATTTTGACATTGACATATGACTAATAAATACATGACAAAACTATATCAATCCAACCATAAATTTTCACGTGTGTAGTTTAGAAATATTGTAAACAACTATTTGCAAGCGTTTTTATTCGCTTAAACTGAATATTCAAAATTATAAAATGAGTAAAAATAATCGAAGAAATGAAAATGAAGAAGACAGTGATGATTCTGTTGAAAATATGGAAGCAGAAAATGATGTAGATGAAAGGAATTCAGAATCAGATACCAATGAGGAATCTAATGAAAAAGTAAAATTTGAAAATCAGAGTAATGATGGAAATCTCAAAATTGAAAAAAAGAAAAAACGTGGCATTATTTACATTTCGTCCATACCGAAACACATGAATGTAACAATTCTACGTGAGATGTTGGGTCAGTATGCTAAAATTGGACGAGTATTTTTACAACCTGGAAAATTAACTGGTAATTTATTTTCGTTTTCACTATAAGTAAAAAAAATAATCTATTTATTAATTGTTCATACAATGTGCAGATCAGGAAAAAGAACGCAAACGAAAGAAGCGTCGTTTAGCCAGACACTTTACGGAAGGTTGGGTTGAATTTGAAAGTAAACGAGCGGCCAAACAAATTGCACTTAAATTAAATAATTCGTCAATAGCTACACGCAAAAGCTCAAAATTTTATGATATTTTGTGGAACATTAAGTATTTGCCACGATTTAAATGGGTTCATTTAAGTGAACGATTAACATATGAAAAAGCTGTACATCGACAAAAACTTCAAACCGAAATATCACAAGCACGAAAAGAAGCTGCATTCTTCCAAGAAAATTTGGATAAAAGTGAAAGAAATAAAAAATTGAAAAAGAAAGGAATTAAAATTAATAAAAAACCAAAAGTTTAGATTCAAAGAGTAGCAAATTTTCATGTTTTTGTTTAGTTTTAATGTTTCATCAATCTAAATTCTTTGATTTCATTTTTGGTTATTTAGATTGGATTTCAGAATCGTTCCGGTGTTAATAATTAAATAAACTATTTGAGAGTTTGAGACCTTTAGTAAATTTACCTTCAATGAAGTATCATAAATTAGTCACTTATATTACGGAAGAATAACAGAAACTATATATGTAGTTATATAAGTCTACTCAGAAAAGTTTCTGTCATTTAAAAAGAAATAATTTATTATAGTTTACTTCCATTTATATTAAAACATTTGAAAATTAATAGAAATTTGATAATACCAAAAAATATAGATACAGACGAAGCTATTCAAAAAAATCATTTGAAAGTTTATCCATATTTTATTGTACGGATTATATTCAGATTCAATTGAGGGTATATTGAAACAACAATGATTATAGCCTGTCTTGATTGAACGTAAAAGGGATTAATTCTAAGTAAACTTGAAATGTACACTACACAACTGACACACTTTGTCTTTCGGCATAAACGCAGTACTTAATAAATAATTCTTAAGCTGAACATTACAATAAATTCAAATAGAATTAAGCCCTTGAACGGAATGCTTGTACTATAATTTTCAAGATAAATTTAGGAGCCAACTAAACGGTTTAATTTGATTTGATTCATATAAATATATTTTATTATCTTTATTTTATTCTTATTCCTTTCACCAAATTTATTTCAGATTATAGTTAAGTTAAAGTCAGGAACTAATTGCAAT
>JAABKK020021973.1:0-18121 GCA_011634745.2 Catotricha subobsoleta | reverse complement strand
TTTATAGTTGAAAAAAATAATAAAAAACAAAAAATATAATATACATATATATATATATATATATATATATATATATTTTTAATTCAAAACTGAAAAACTATTTTTCTTGCGATGTTTTAAAATATGCCAATCGTTTATCTCGTATTTCCTTTGCGATTAATGCTTCAGTTACCATTGACGTTTCACATTCTGAATTTGTTTTACCAAAACATTCCAAGCTTAATTTAAGGGCCGATTCCAATTCCGTATCACTTTCTGATGCACTGTTACAACCATTTAATATTGCTTGTGATTTATTTAATTTAATGTTACTGTTACTACAGTTAGCTTTTTCATCGGAATTTGATAGCTCTAAACTTAATTTAATGGCTTTTTGTAGCTCATCGTCATTGTCTGTCATGGGTGCACTTGAATTTGACTTGGTCAAATCAATAACTTCAATTTTTTTTGATAATTGTGCAGCACTTACACGTCGCATTATTGGTGGCGATGTATCAGCAATACATTCAGGAAAATCTCCTTTTACAACAAATATGGAGTAGCCTTCTTTTTGCATTTGCTTAAGATACTCTGTTAAATAAAGACTACTCATAAATTCGGGTTTACTTAAGAGAGAATTCAAGTTAAACCAAGACGCTGGAGCAATAGGTGTTGTTGATGTTTTATCGGGTGAAGAGGATTGTTTTATATCACCAGCAAAGCGTCGTACGCAGAACCAGTGACTTTCCATATTAAATATATAAGCACGAACTTGTGTTGGATCATCTCGACTTTTTCTGGCATATTCATCACTACTGTACAATGGAATTAATTCAAGTCCCCACAGAGATAACGCACGGCTTATTACTTGTACAGAGAAAAATCCTGTATCGTCCATATTTCCTGATGGTTGCTGCACAAATTGCTTATATTCTTCCCTTAAAATTTAATATTTTTTTTTTTTTGGTTTTTAGAAATGTAAATAATTTTATTCGTAATTTAATATAATTACGATTCAATGCCATTCTCAGCCATTTGTTGGCGCTCATCTTCGTCTAACAGTAATGCTAATTCACTTAAATCAACTGCTGAGAAATAGGGTCCTTGCAGTGTGGCATTTAAACAATGCTGCGCACACAAGCGACCGTCTTGCTAAAATATTAATAAAATTGTTGACGGTATTATTTTTGTTGTTTGTTTATTTGTTTGTGATTTATGTTTATTTATTTTTTTTAATTTCTTAGTTTATTTACGGAATATTACGCTCAAAGAATTACATTCTAATTTTGGAAACGTATTTTGTTAATTAATATTTACCTTTTCATGAAATATTGTTCCTACTTCCCACATTTATTTATGTTTTAACCCAAAGAATTTTTTTTAAAAAAAAAACTATTTGCTCGGATTTTTATTAATTTTTTTTGGCATCTACTGTCATTAATGTGCAATAAACTATTTTATAGTACAGTTGTGGCGGCACTGGTTTATTGTCCGAATACGAAGTCTTTACGCCTATCAATTTTTAATCGTTATAATTTCTATTCTATATCAACATAAAAATACTGATGAGCGGTAATTAAAGTAAGTAAATTTTCACCTAATAAGAATCATTTATGATTTATCGATGGCTTAACGATTAAAAATACATATGATTTTATTTTTTTCGAAAACTTGTCAATGAGTCAGCAACGATTTATCAGTGTTTATCACACTTTATTATTATCTGAATTTTTTTTGTTTTATGTAATTTATTCCGTAAAAACTAGACTAACTAAATAAACCTCTAAATTAAAAATCTGACATTACTATAACAAATTCATCTCTATTAATAAACCTAATAAACCGTGAACATACTCGATACTCGTATTTTAGTGTGATCAGCGCCACCATTTCCATTTTAGTTCGAAGAAATATATTACCTTTATCTATGCGTGTGAAACGTTTCGTATGAAATCATCTCATTATTATTATTATTATTTCCAAAAATCCTAAGCCAAAAGTCAAACAATTTTACTGTATTATTGACATTTTGTTTAATATAAAATTTACAATGAAACACAAGCTTAAAAAGTTAAATGTTTACTTTTAATTTAATTGATATGCAATATGCATACTGACATAAATATATTCAAAACAATCTCAACATCAAAATTATTACAAATTTTCACAAA
This sequence comes from Catotricha subobsoleta, assembly GCA_011634745.2. Lineage (NCBI taxonomy): Eukaryota > Metazoa > Arthropoda > Insecta > Diptera > Cecidomyiidae > Catotricha > Catotricha subobsoleta. Next base: position 15,971 of record JAABKK020021973.1, on the reverse strand, counting down.
TTTTTCTTAGTCCGAAATAAATAAATGAAAAATAAAAACAATTTTCAAATACTTGATCCGAATTGGAATCTCATAAGTCGATACAAAATCGAATAAAAAAAAAAACAACATGGCGGCATGTCGTCGGTGCGTAGCTGTGTCGTGGTAGGTAGTTATTTTTAATTTGATTTTTGTACAAAAATACTGAAAATTTCTATAAAATTGTTTCCAAAAACTAATATTTAAAGACTTGAAAAATTGTTGGCAGTGATATTTTAATGTTTACAATTAATTTAATATAAAAAAACACAAATTTTCTGTGCTGCATCATTTCCGAAATTACAACTACTCAACTTGCACGAATTATTTTTTTTTCCCGTCGTTCGGGGCTGACTGACTGCTTTATATTATTATATCAGTTAAAAATATTCCGACATGGCAAAATGGTATTTTTTCGCTATTTTTATTAATTGTTTAACAAAAATTCTTTTTCAGTTTTGAATTTAGTTATATTTTTAAAAAAATATTTTCGTTTTTTTTTGTTATGCTATTGGATTTCATTCAAGAAAAAATCCATATAATTTTCTTTGTGCGTTGTGCATTACCATTTTTTTTTTTTTTTTTTTATAGTCGACCATTACGGAATTCAATATTAACTTATGGTTGTGGTTATAAACTTTGTGATAATAATTTTTATGGGTGATTGATAACGGCGACAATTAATTATTACTTTCTCTTAATCAAATTTTTGGTAACAAAAATGTATTTGAATCACTTTTTTTTTTTCATTCGTAATTCAATCGTCAAAAATGTTAAATATGAATGAGGTGAGAGAACGTATAGATCATCGACCTGATTTTTAATGGGTTATGAGATTTAAAAAAAATCTTCATTTTTTGATAATTAAATTCCGACTCTAAATATATGACAAAAAAAAAATTAAAAAAAATGTGAATATTTAAAAATTTAAATTTGTGTATTTAAGAAATTCGAATAATGTGACATTCAATTCTCGGCATATTTATTTTGATGTCAATCCATAATAATCCTTAGTACCATTATAATAAAATCGATTTCTACGCTGTTGCTGCTATTTAATAGGAAATCTCTGGTTCTCAGTTAACATTCCAACAATATAACATCACACTGATTCTATTCGATCGAAAATTGTTGACATGAATATTGAATAGAGCATCAATTTTGAAAATAAATGCATATTAATTTATACAAATAAAATGCATAGCCGAACAAAGGGAATCGATATTAATTATTTAATGTTTTGTGTAAATGTTATTTAAAAATTCATACATCGGCATATTGTGTCGAAAATAGATTGAACGTGCTTATTTCAAAATAATTATTTTACCAATTTATTTAATATTTCAACATTCATATCACCAGCCCACAGACAATTACAATTTATGCAATAATAAGAACTTTTTATTCAATTAAATTGTTACGCCGAAATGTATAGAAACAGATAGTGGGCGTTTGCAGAAAGACTCTGTTATCAGTCATTATTGATAACATAAATCGATTCATTTAATTTATTTATTTATTTTTTCCTATTTTTAATTAAACAAAATCTAATATTGCACCGGAAAATTAAAAAACAATATATTCTTGAACTTACAGCATTAATTAGTTTTGAATGAGACTATAATATATAAAAATATGCACATACAATTCGCAAGCTTTAACTGAGTCACTGTATTAAGCTGGGCATCACACGTTTCAAATAACATTGATTTTAACTAATACCAATAATAATAAGACTAATATAGAAAACAATATTTAAAAAAAGAAACCAAATTTAATTTAAATCAACTTTCTACAAAATATATTATAAATGAAATATAAATGGAATAAAAAATGAATTTCTTTTCCTTTTCAGCTTGTGTAACTAAAACCTATTCTTTAGACTAGCAAATTTTGAAGTTAACCGAATCTCCATACACAAAAATCAACAAAAACAACAACCACCAATATTTAAGTGAAATTAAAAACAATTTAAAATCATCATCAGCTTTCTACAAAAAAAAAAAAAAAAATAAATAATAATAATAATAATTCAATAAAAGCAAAACATAAACAAATTAAATTATCACAATAAATTGAAAATGTTCTCTTCTGAATGCAACAAAATCCAAATAAATAAGGAAACGACCAAATAAGCAAAGTTATTAAATTTAATAAAGTTAAAAAAACAACAAAAAAACACAAAAAATAATAATAAATAAACAAATTTTCAAATTCACAAAAAAACAAGGAAAATTTATTAAAACGGAATATTTATTAAAAAGGAAACTAGACGAAAATTAATCTATATCGCGATATTAAAATTATAAAAATAAGAGAAATAATAATAATAATAAAAAAAAAGCTAGCTGTGCGGTTTTTATTTTCTTTGAAAATCTACATATAAATAAATTATCGATTTAATTTATATTATACGTATTTCTTGAAAAAGGATATATAAAAAATAAACAAACAAACAAAAAAAACCATTAAAAATTTATTTAAACAAAAAAAAAGTAATAAGCGAAAATATTAATAATTCTAAAAGTAATAAAATCTAATAATTAGTCATTTAATAAAATTTAAACATAAATTAAAGTGAAATTTCGAGAGAGAAAGAAATAGAAGAAATAAAACGTCATATTTAGTTTCCAGAATTGGTTTTACCAATCTTCTTATCTTTGCCATACGTGTGGCAACGCAATTCACTCCCCAACTCATCTTTATTCTTTTTTTGCTTGTTTCTTTTGGTCATATTTTCTGCATTTGAATATTGTTGTCAACAAAGATAATAGAAAACAGAATATAACATAATTAATATTCAATGAGAATCAATAAATAATTAAACAGTAATTAACAATTTTATTTTCAACGCTCAACACCTCTTAAAATCCCTCAACAAGCAGTAAAAAGGAGATATTTCGCGAATTTTAACAACCATTCAATTTCAAATAATAAACAACAACAACAACAACAACAACAACAACAACAAAATCAATCGAAAGGATATAAACGAATCACGCATGATCACAAGTTGAATAAGAACTCAACACGCATTTACGACCATAAATTTACATTAAAAAAAAAAAGAAACAGAACTTTTTTTCCCTCTATTTTTAAATTCCAGCACCGATACGTTCATTAATAGTTTTTTGTTTCTTAATTTCTCAATTTTGATTATAAAAAAAAACGAACAGAATAATTTGTTTTTCTTTTTAAATAAAATAAATAAAGAATTAGTCATTGTATAAAAAAAAAAAAAACAACAAATAATTGAAATAAACGTGTAAGCCAAAGGACATTTATTCGTTTACAATAAAATTCGGGTTTGTTATTTTGGTTCTTTCACCAAATTCTAAGACACTTTAGTATCGATTCGAAATAAATAAAAGCAAAGAAAAGATTTTTTTTTAAATATAAGTACAAATTGGCAGATGCGCGCGCACTAGTTAAAACTTTATAAAATAATTGAATAATTGAATAATTAAATAATTACATAATTAATAATTAATAATAATAATAAATTGCAATAATATTTAAATTTCAAGTGTTTCCTTTTAAATTTCCCACTAATTTATTTTTTAATTAAAAAAAAAAAAACAAAACAAAACAATACAATAAATTAAATAAATTTGGATTGTTTTCATTAAATCAATTCGTGTACAAACAAATAAGCAAAAAAAATAAAATAAAACTAATATAAAAAAATTAGAATTTATTTTTCATAATTTATAATTTTTATCCCACCCGCCTGTTATTCAACCGTTTTAATTTTCCATTTTTGTGTAAAACAATTTTTTGTTTTTTTCGAAGTGAATTAAAATCAATGAAATCATTTTAAGCCACCTGCAATTCTAAATTGCGTGCGTGTGTGTATTTATATAAAACTAAAAGAAGAGAAATAAGAAAAAAAAAATAATAATTTAAAAATTCTAATTAAATAATAAGTAAAGCAAAATATAAAAAAATAAAAAAAAATTAAAAATTAATAAATAACAAAAAGAGAAAAATAAATAAATAAAAAAAAAACAACAATTCTGTGATAAAAAAAAAAATTTATGATAAATAAGAATAATAATTAATATTAATAATTAATGATAATTATATGAATGTTATATTGAGAATATTTAATTATAATTAAGACAAACAAAAGAAAAAAAATAAATAATACGAGAGACAAAAGAGTGGAAACTACAACAAATAAAAAGTGTTACATTTTTTTCCTGTTTTCTGTAGGGAAACTATTTATTCCCTACGATAAAGTGAAAAAGAAATTAATCTGTGTTTTTTCGGTTGAAATTATATGTGCATAAGAAAAATTTTTATCTATGAATTACAAATCAATATTATTATTAAAAATAACGGAAGAATTAATAATTTTTTAAAAAAAAAAGAAAAAAGAAAAAAGAAACATCCGCCTAATTAAAAAGAATAAAATTACCTAAATTGTAAATGGGAAGCAAGTGACAAACAATTTTTATACGTAATAATTTTTATTTGTATACAAATTAAATATAAACATTAGTTACAAAGAAAGAAATATTGTGTTTGTGACGAATTTAAAGACGAAAAAAAAAGAAAAAGCAAATTGAAGACTTGAACGAGAGAACATTAAAAAAAAAAGCAAAAATCTTTCTCGTAGTTTTATTATTTTAAAATTAACATACATCCTGATTCGTTTTTTCATGCTCTATGAATAATGTCGAATAATTTTCTTGGAGTAGGAAATTCAGCTTTATCGAAAAATTCAGCTGACTGTTTATTGAATTTGTTGCAATTGAATTTACTGGGTGGCGGTAATAATACATCGTCAACATCATCAACGATTAATAATCTAAATAACAGCAATAATTGTGTTGTGGCATCAAGTAATAATATCATAACGGGTAAACCAAATTTTTATCATCAATCATCGGGTTTGGGTGACGGAAGTGGTCAATTACAACAGCAACCACCACCACCGAAGACAACCGGTCGTGCAATTATCAATACCGCAAATTTGGGTACGAGCAGTTTACAACAGCAATCAGATATATTTTCAACGAATTTGAATAGTGGTAACGAATTGAGTGATTTTAAGAACGCATTGCGTATTATTTCTGCCGAAAATAGTATGGGCAGTCAGAAGCCATTTCGAAATGGTGATGGTAAGTTTTAAATTCTCTATTTTATAGATAACATTTCTGTTAATTTCATGTAATTTTCCTAATTTTTTTTTGTTTGCTGTCATTTTTTTTTTATTGAATATCTTTCAGGTACATTTTCAGATTTTAATGAATTTATGTCACGTGATCATTTCTTCAATTCTATACAAACCCCAACTAATCATTCAGTAAATAATTCAGCAAGTACATTTCCCATCGGTACATTTACTATTGAGCAAACTTCACCTCAACCTCAATCCAATCAAATATTTAGTCAGCCAGACTTTTTCAATTCAACACAAAATAATGTATCCAATGGAATCAATGGAACTGGTTCACAATCATTCAATAACAGCAGCGCTGGTACAAATAACAACAACAATGGTTCAGATCCAAATCAAGCAACTCGTGAAACTGGCATCATTGAAAAACTTCTGGTTTGTTTTCTGTACATTTAATATTTTTTGTCAAATTTATTTTAACAAAATTGTTTTTCTCTTGCGTTTTATTTTCTGTGATCGCACACTATTTACACACCATTGAAAATTTTAAGCAGCACTCGTATGGTTTTATCCAATGCTGCGAGCGTCAAGCCCGTTTATTTTTTCATTTCTCGCAGTTTAGTGGAAATATTGAACACTTGAAAATTGGAGATCCAGTTGAATTTGAAATGACTTATGATCGTCGTACGGGTAAACCAATTGCTAGTCAAGTAACAAAGATTGCACCAGAAGTTGTATTATCAGAGGAACGCGTTACTGGTACTGTTACCACCGAAATTAAATCTGATAATTCGACCACAAGTACAGGGGGCGAAACAACAACTGGCCGCATAAGCTATGAAAATCGTGGTGAATGTTTCTTTTTGCCTTACACGAAAGATGATGTGGAAGGTAATGTTACATTGAGAGCCGGGGATAAAGTAAGCTTTCAGATTGCAACAAATCAACGTGGAAATTTGGGTGCATGTCATATTCGCTTGGAAAATCCTGTCCACCCCGTTAAATATCGTGGCGTTGTATGCTCAATGAAAGAGTCATTTGGTTTTATTGAGCGAGCCGATGTAGTTAAAGAGATCTTTTTTCACTTTTCCGAAGCTGAAGGAACCGTTGAGCTGCGTCCTGGTGACGATGTTGAATTCATTATTCAAACAAGAAATGTTAGTTAAAAATCATTTATAATTAATATTTTATTGACATATGATTTTTTTTAACAGGGAAAAGAGGTTGCTTGTAACATCAGCCGTTTAGCACCTGGTTCAGTTGTCTTTGAAGATATTGGCACTCAAATTTATAAAGGTCAAGTGTTAAAACCATTAGACCGTGCAAATCCATTACGTCATAACAACGATCCATTGCCTGGTCGTATTCGGTATAGAGCATCTGATCACTCTGAAGTGGAGGTTCCATTTGGAGATAAAGATCAAGTAATATTCTTTTTTCAAATTATATTTTGAATATTTCAATAAAGCATTTCTTATTTTCAGAAGGGAGATTTTACTCTTCGTCATGGAGACTGGGTTCAATTTCTATTGGCTACCGATCGTCGTGATCAGTTGCAACGTGCTACATCTATTTCATTGTTAGACGAAACATTTGAAGTGTCTGGAGAACGACGTGAACAAGGTATGGTGGCAGCATTGAAAGAAGGTTTTGGATTTTTACGTTGCGTTGATCGAAATGTTAGATTATTCTTTCATTTTACTGAAGTTTTAGATACTGTAAGATATTAATAATTAAATCATGAATTCATTTACATAAATTAATAATATATATACATGTTTTAAAGGCACGTGAAATATGTGTTGGCGATGAAGTTGAATTTACTACTATTCAAGAACCTGGTTCAAGTTTTGCAAACACTAGATTAAGTGCCATTAGAATAAAACACTTGCCTCCTGGAAAGGTACAATTTGAGACACTAATGGAAACCAACATTGAAGGTAAGAATAACTATTGAAATAATGGTTTTCCTTTATTAAATTTTCCCATAATTGTTAACCAGGTACTGTAACTCGTGAAGCACCAAAAAGTCCTATTAAGTCTCAAGAACGTATGGAAGGTGGTGTTATTACTTACACTCAAGCCAACAACAAGAAGACTATAATGTATTTTCTAAAAGACTGTGACAAACCACCGAGAGTTGGCGACAATGTTAGATTTGATATCTGCCAAGTATGATTTATTTCAAATAAAATGAATTTTCAAATAATGAAGAAAATAGTGAAATTTTCAATTAATAACATTATTATATTTTTTGTAGGTGAAACGAAACAAAGAGTTAATAGCTGTTAACATTGTTGATGTACTAAGCATACAAAATCAACAACAAGGAAATAATGGTTCCCCCCAACAGCTTCAAATACACGATAATATAGCTGTTATAAATGGTAGTGCTGGTAATACAGTTAACGGTGATATACCGCGCACAAATAGTATCACATCACGGAATGGTATCATTAAAACTGATGTAAATGGAAGTAATGGTAGTGTTAGCAATGGCGGTGGTATTATTAAGACAACGTATCATGGATTTGTTGCTGTGCTAAAAGAAAATTTTGGTTTCATTGAAACACTTCAGCATGATGAAGAAGTATTTTTCCATTTTAGTAATTTTCTTGGTAATCCAAGTAATTTAGAATTGGGACAGGAAGTTGAATATACTCTTTCGAAACGTAATGGTAGTAATGCGGGCAACTGTTTACCAGCTGAAAATGTTAAAATCCTTCAGCGTGGTACAATCGCACAACCGAAAATTTTAGATACTGTTTATAATGGAAGAGTAGCGCGGCCATTGCGCTGCATTAATCCAGATCAACAAGAATATTCTGGTTTAATTGAATTGGTTAATGATGCTGGCGAAGCAATATCTCAACATGAGCTTGGCATTACAAGCCTGACCAATAAACGTGACTTATTGCAAAAAGATGATTATGTTGTATTTAAGGTTGATGAAGCTGGACGTGCAGCTGATGTAACAGCCATACGAAAGAAAAAACGTGCAGTAGTCGATTCCATAAAAGGTCAATTTGGTTTTCTTGATTTTGAAGTGGAAGAAGGAAAAAAATTATTCTTTCACATGTCCGAAGTGCAAGGAAATCATAATAATTTGTATCCAGGCGACTCTGTTGAATTTTCTGTTGTTACTAATCAGGTGAGAAAGGTTCGATCAGTATTCAATAACAATTTAATGTTAATTATTTTTTGTACATAATTTATTATTTATGATTTTTCAAATTTCCACTCATATTTCAAACAAATATTTTAATTGAATTTTAATTGAACTTTAGCGCAATGGTAAATCTTCGGCATGCAATGTTTTAAAAATATCTGATAATACATCAACTCGACCAGACCGCTTGCTCTCTCGCCTCAAACTAATCAATTCAATTGACGAAAGTGTGCCTCGCTTAATTGTGATTCGATCACCAAAAGGTCCAGATGGTAAAGGTTTTCTAAGTGCATCTAGACAGCCACGTTTGGCAGGTAAATTCCAATAAATAAAATAACAATTAAATAATCGTACACTATCCGCATCCTTCGTTTTTACCCTCTGCTTCGAACAAACAAATCTGATGTTATGCTAAACTCATACTTTTTATTTCAGGAGTTTTGGCTGAATAATGTTAACTAACAGCATCAATAATAGAACACTCCTTCACAAATCATTTTCACAAGTAAATAATATACACTCAAAATATTAAATAGAAAAAAAATAAATAAAAATTTAAATAAAACTACTTGATGTACGAAACGAAAACAAAAAATAAACAAAAAAAACCAACAACAACATCATAATAACCAAAATCCTGAACTGTGCACACACACTATTATCTATACACAATGTGTGCTTCCATATTTAAAACCAACAAATAAATAAAATTCTTTTTAAATTTAAAACATGAATAATTACAATATACAAATAATGATATAATTAATTACCTATTATTATACATATTACAATTATTATTATTATTATTATTATTATGATTATGATTATGATTATGATTATTATTATTATTACATATTATTATAATTTACTTTTCAAATCAAATTAAAAAGAAAATGCTTTTTTCCAAAAACGCGTAAAAAATACCTTACAAAATATACAAAACAAAACAACAAAAAAATTAAAAAAAAAACCTAAAAAACAAAAAAAAAAACTAAATAGAAAACGAATGTAACACAAAACCTATACACAAGAAACTTATTAAGAAACAACAACCAAACCAACCAAAGAATGATAATACTTTTCAAACAATTTTTTTATCAATACATCAAGTTATTAAATTAAAATAAAAAAAAAAACATCTAAATTTACAAAACAAACCATTAAATTAACATTTTTTTTTTTTTTTTGTTGTTGTTAATAAATGAAATTTAGGATCAGTGTGTAAAAATCTTTATTAGGTTTTGTTTTGTTTATTATTAAATTAAATATTCTTAAAAAAATATTATCTTTAATGAAAAAAAAAAAAAAATCTAGAAAATTAATAAAATATTTCAAATAAAACTGTGTCAAAATTCTTAAACAATAAAATACAAACATAGTTAATAATTTTTTAATAACATGATTTTGTTGTGGTGATTATTTTATTATTTAACAACACTTAAAAAAAATTGTGAATCATAGAAAAATTAACAGAATTTATGACTATTAAGACTTATTATTTAGAAAGTTAATAAAAATTACCAATGCATTTTGGTTTAGATGGAAATTCACTTTTCATTCTCATTCTTAAATACATATAATTTTTTTTTTCTAAATATAAACATGAAAGTGGATGACATTTTTATTGCAATTTCGTTAAAATGTATGCAAGAAATTCTAAATTTGGAAATTTAACTAAAGCTATTGTTTTATAAACATAAAATATGTGCTTGGTATTCGTATCGTGTAAAAATATATATATATATATATGTTGTAATCGTTAGCAGAAGCGAATACAGCCCCCCCAAGATCCTAAAGTTAATTTAATTTTTTTAAGGAAAATAGCTGTCTGTAAAGGTATTAAACTAAATAAACGGTGCATTTCAAGATAGCTCGGTTTTAGAATCTGAGATGTTTCGTTAGGATGGAAAACAAAAATTTTGATTTGTTTGAATAGATGCTGTTAAAAGGAACAGTAACATATCGTCGACACCCTGTATATAATAAAAAAATGGAATATCGTCGAACTATAAAAATTGCTAACCCACATTTTGACATGAATTGCAATAAACGGTCCTATCAACACTGAGATCAAAGTTTAAATGTTGACACGCCATCATCGATCTAAACTGAATGTTGTTAAGAATGTTTATTACAATGACATATCAAAATGTGTGTTATACATTTTTGAAATTAAGCCGACGATATTCTGTTTTTTTTTCATTTATTTATTTATATATATATACAGAGTGTCCCAACGAAAACTTTCAGTTCATTTTTGTTCTTTGGTTTAACAATTTACATGGTTGAATCGGGGGTGAATGTGAGATACATGGGCAACATTTTAGATTTTTTCGAGATATAATTTTTGTCATTATTCACGATCAGCTTAACCATAAAAAAAATTTTAGACATGGTGTTTCAGTTCAAACTTTTCAGTAATTTTTTTCTTTAAATATAAAAGATACGATAGATAAATACAATAGGTATGATGTCTATGAGATAACTGTAGAGAATTATAAGCTTGATTTAATTATAAAAAAAGTTTTATAAACCTTATATGTATAATATATTTGAAGAAAAAAGTGTTGTAGTGGTTCAACTGAAACATCCTGTATAATTAGTATTGTGGAGTATTTGGTCAAATTCAGAGTGTATATACTTAAACATTAAGTGAATTTAAGGTAAGATAATTTTACTCAAGACGATGAAAATTATCTTTAACAACATTTATAATCGACAATTATTTTTATTTTTTCTTCATTTTTTTTAAATATATTTTTAACGAAATTGCAATTAAGTAAATCTTCAATAGTATCGCTTGAGGCCATGAAAAAATATAATCCAAATCATTTTAAAATAAAAAAATATTTTTCTTTCAATAAATGATTACTCTGACAATGACATACTAATTTTGTAATAAGAAATTATGAATTTTGATACAAATTATGGTTCGCGAATGTGCTGATTAATAAACACAACGATAAATTAATAATAAAACACTGAAAACTTAAATTTAAAAAAATAAATAAATAAATATATAATAATACATTTATGACATTGACGAATTTAAATGTAAAGCAACAAAAACTGTGATTTTTGTACCTTTTTTTTCTATTATTTAAATAAAATTATTTGATAACATCACCTGTATTTATTGAATGTAAATGATTTAAGAACTTTTGAAGATAATGCCAGAGAAAATTAAAACCTCAAATTCAAGCCTTTTGTTGGATTTGTTGGATTTGTTGAGCACGCAAAGTGCGAAAAATTTAACATTTTCACGATACGATAATAAAATTATATACATTGAAGGTTAGATTTTCAACGATCAAGTCGTACATGCGTACCATAAATTGTGTCATTTTAATTAAGTGAAATTTGGTTTATGATTATTTCAACAACACAATCAGTATTTAGTTTATGTTTTCATACAAAAAAGAAAAAAAAAAAACAATGAAGGACAAATTTTAAAATGTTTTACGTTAACTTTATTTAGATTTTCTCTCTTAAATGCCTTTTTTTATTTTTCATTTAATAATTATTACTTGAAAGAAAAAAAAAACAAACATTGATTTGCTTTGATGCCAATAAATAAACTACCTTAAATTATTAAACAATTCTAAAATAATTTAAATAAACCAATGCAATTCTAATTCACATAAATTTCATTAAAAAAAAAAGAAAACAAAAAGAAAACAAAAAAAAAATAAACAAAACATAAAATTAAATTTATAACTTTAATTAAATGATAAAATTCTTTAATTTTATTTGGTTTAAAATTAATAAGCTTTTAATATAACTTAATAATAAAGGAAATGAAAAAAAAAAAAAAAACACCAAAATATTATTAAAAAGAAAGAGAAAGAAGAAATAAATGAACAAAATCACATTTAAAATTGAAAACAATAAATTCAGATAAAAATAAAATAACAGAAAACTCGAACCCAACATTATGGCTAATTATTGTTAACTGACCTAAATGAATAATTAAATTAAAAAAAAGAAGAAAAATTAAGAAAAAAAGAGAAAAAATAAATAAACCAAAAAATATTGATCATTATTTAAGTGATCAATATTGGATAAAAAAAAAATAAGACTTTTATTTCAATTAGTTAATATTGCTGAAACGGTAATTTAAAAATTATTTTTGATAAGAAATTTTATTAGCTGTTAAACAAAAATACAATGATAATTTTTTCCATACAAGTATGAAGGCCCCTATAGTAACTAATTTTTTTGAAGAAATTTATTATTCTCCCTCAATCTTTAATAAAACTAAAAATGACTCAAAACATAACGTTGGCTAATCATCACAAAAAGGCACCAGTATTTATAAATTATTTCAGGTTGGACAGAACTTATATTATTTTAATTTATTTGTATTTTTTTTCATATTATAATGCTTTCTATTACTTATTGTTTTAGAAAAGTTTGTTAAATTAAAAGTCAAATATTGATATGTTTCCGTTCATATGTTAACGCAGGACGACATTCTGCATCTTTTCCCACGTAGATAAAGTAAAACATAACTTCCATATTTTTAAATTAACGTGCGTAGAGAGAAAGTATTACTCCAGGCGTAAGTGTGATTACAAAATGTAAAATGAGCTTTAAGGAAAATTGAAACTAAAGAACTTTGCATATGTTTAAGGGGTATATTTAAACATTATTTCAATAGATACGTGGATTATTATTATAGATGGTAAGCTCTCGTGTTGTGGCAGTTTCTTCACATACAATAAACACAAACAGCTGAGTGCTGCTTACTTCGTGTAGACCGAATAAAAAATGAAGTACCATAATTGATGAATTGAACAATCGCATACAATTGAGAATTGACTACATATATTTTAAACTGAATTGTATTATTAATTTTAATTGAAAATCCAATCATGTATATAGTATATGTATCTATCAAGATCAATTGCTGTTATTTTTAACAAAATGAATTTATTGATTCAGATATGATTATGATCTCAATTACGTGCAACATCTATAGATCATGGGTTTTAGTTTAATTATTGACCACTCATGTCGTTAGTGTGTACTGGCAAAGTCGTTTTTGTTTCATAAAATCAAGGAAGCAGAAAGAGAAAAGTAATGTTATTTTGCCAGTCTTCACTATCGCCTCTAGCGTATGATCACGACATTCTAATAGAATGCCGTGGTATGATGTATGACAACATTCAGTCAAAATATGATCTATAGTCGCAATTTATAATACCGGTTTTCGTAGAGAACTTAATAAAAAAATATCTATTCAGTCTACAATCGTTAAGTATAAAAATTAAAATTCCAAAAATCACAACCAATCGCGATCCAATTTGCTTATATTTATTTATTTGTTGAAAAATTTTAATGGTTGAATTGAACTTGGTTGTGATGTACGAACAAAAGCAATTTTTCAAAAAAAAAAAAAGAAGAACTTTCGTCCATACATAACATTCACGTGCGAATCAACATAAAAAGATGTAGAACAAATTACTAACTCATGTTGCTGATTGCTGAACCACCCTGCCGAAGCTATAATTATTTTGTCGTCATACATATATTTTGTTCCTATCTCCTGACACAATTTTTTTTTTATAAGGTCGTTATCCCATATAGAAAGATATCGTGAGAATTTATTATGAAAATTTATCATGCGAATTAGCGTAACTTCTAAACGGTTGCTCTACAGAAGAATATCATAAAACGAAACTTCCCCTATTTTTATAGACCAACATTTTCGTCATACTTGTCAAGCAGAATTAAGTTTATTCAGATGTAATTTGTCTTATTATTTCGTAATTTCAGTTTGTACAGCGATCGTAGAAGTTTGATACCAGTAGTTGATTCGATATGTTGGCGAAAATTGAGCTTTTTATCTAGGATTATCCCCAGGTGTTTAATGCTCTCCTAGTAGAAGACTACTACGTACACTGCGTTTTCATTACTATAGTTAGTAGTTTTTTTTTTTTTTGTTCAATAAACGATGTTCTACATTTAGTTTGGATATCTCTTGGATTGAGCGAAAAAGTTACTAACTATAATAGTAAAGAAAATACAATGCTTAGTGTATACGAATTCTTTCATTTACCGCCCTGCCTGTAACTGGATGTCTTTATAAAATGTCTGTTGTATTTAGTTCGTATTACTTTCTATAAAAATGCTGATGATATATTTTCCAGCGCCGCGCCGGGTATTATATGTATTGAAAAATAATTCTATTGAAGTATTTCCAAATATTGAATAACAGATGCAGTCGTATGATGCGTGTTCTAAATTAAAGATGGTTTTTGGCAAAGCACAAACCCCCCTCCCCTCAAATATGAAATGTATATTATGGACGGCCCCTAAATTTAGCTTGAGCATATCGTTCTTCAAATTCATTTAAAGATAATAAAGTAATAAAATCAATTTTTTTGTTTATATTTTTATTTTTAATATTGTATATTCTTTAATATAATTTCTTTTATCGTTCTTCAAATTCATCTATAGATAATAAAGTAATAAAATCCATTTTGTTTATATTTTTATTTTTAATATTGTATATTCTTTAATATATGTAATTTCTTTTATTATTAAATTTATTTGTAAAAATAATACAGTAGATGTGATTATAAACGTATTAGGTACTATTTATTATATTTAAGAAAAATAACTAAACTAATTATATTTAATAGGTAGATTGGTTTTGTTTTCCATAATATCACTAAATATATATTGATGTCATGTAATTGTGAGCACAGTACCTAATTGTTTAATATTTTATGTGTTCTTAAAGCTTTGTTGAATCATTGTGACTGAATTTCGCATACGTCGTTCATTAAAGTATTCCAATTTTGTTTTCGCTATCGGTTTTTTTGATGGTTCCTTTAATGCAGAAATAAATCATAGAAAATAAAGTTATTAATATATCTCCATCACAGAAACAAAAATCTTAATACAGATTACTACGACTAAATTTGAGTGAGTTTGAGAATTGGCGCCCAGAGTATTTAAAATAGTTACCATGGAAATAAAATATTGTGCATGGACTGGACATGTCTACCGGTAGTATATTCGTGAAAGCAAGCAGTCTCTATCCTTATTACTAAATCTATTTGTAATTACATGGACATATCCATTAAGGTGGTGCGAAGAACAAAAATAGTGAAAATCAATAGAGACTAGGTGTAAAAATATGCGCAAGGAAAAAAAATTGACATATATTTTTTTTTTTTTTTGGGTTGACTTTAGTTCTTACAAATGGCTGAGGGGTTAAATGGGAACCATTTAAGTCATTAAAGTTGTTTAGTTAGAGTATGAAATATACTAGGTAATGTTAGAGGTTTCAATTACGAAGAAAACGATACAATATGTATTTAAGTCTTTTGTTTTTTTATTTTTTTTGAATTATTCTAACATTTTTTATTACATTGTGACCCATCAGAATCGAAAAAGTTAACTTGGTGGTTGCGAAATGAGGGTTAAAAAATTCGTTAGTCTTTGATGTAGTTTTTCTCGATATATAATGTTGAATTCTATTCAAAAATCATTTAACCCTATTCCTCTCCCTGTTTTCGAAAAAAGCTTTAAAAACAGAATTTGCATTAGCCAAATGTCCTATGCACATGGTAGGGGGTCCTGCCATAACTCCAGGCGACATAACTTCAAGAAGTTAAATGGACTTAACTTCTTGAAGTTATGTCGTAA
>JAABKK020021962.1:0-18121 GCA_011634745.2 Catotricha subobsoleta | reverse complement strand
TCAATTATAGCCTATTTAAAGCCAAAAATCAAAATTCTAATTCCTACATACACGAGACAAAAGATGCGTCTTGAAGTGTGAATATAACTTTTTCCATCATTTTAAGTCATTTCCGAGAAAAATCGGAAAGCGCAACAAAAAAAAAGACCCTAAGACCTTTAAGTTAAAAAAAAAAAGTGTTTTGTGACCCAGTCTAATGAATACATTATATATTTATCATATTTGTTGAAATTCATATTTCATGTGATATATTTTTGATATTTAATTTTAAATTTCATATCACAAACAACGCAGCAGCATATTATACCAAATATGTTTAAATTTTATAATACCAACATAAAATATCAGAAGAATATCACAATGCATATCTCATAAGAAATATATCAAGCATAGAATGTTATATTCCTAATATCTTCCTTATGTATTTAGAACGTATATTAAAAAGACAACGCCATCTTATAATAATATTTAAAAGAAATGATGTACCAATCCATTGGCAGCTTGTTTTTTAAGTTTTGTTGAAAAATTGTATGCAAAAGCAATTCAATTTCTAGAACACGTTTAAATTGTATATAAAATTTGGTCACAATTTAAATTTTTTTTTAAGAAGGTCCGCAATTTCAGTTTTCTTAGAATTTTTGAAAAAGTCGAGCGTAAATTGTGTCTTACACTCAATGACTATAGTTTCGGCTCTGCTTATGCCCTAAAAGTAACCTATATTTAAAAAAAAACACTATTCTAACTTTCTCATAATAAAGATACGCATATAAGTATAACGCTTATTAGGTTGATGCGATAAGAAAAAGGAGTTCAAAGAACTAGAAATAGCAATAAGCAATTACAGGTGGTTCGGTTTTTATATTAAGCATTTATAATATATACCTACCTGATATTATAGCTTCATACGAACCATAAGGTTTAACCGATGAAATAAAAACAAATAAATATAAACATATCCAAAAAAAAATAATATTATTTCATCAGGCTGAATAAACAAACAAAAATGAAATCGTACATTACATCTACGACGTGAAGTAGCAATATGCACTCGAATTAATATTTATATAAATATTGGATTTTGGTACAAATAAACAAAAATCAATAAAGGTAAGTAATTAAAGGTATGTGCTTGTGACATTTTATCTAGCTATACTCAAAACCATACATATTTTTTTAACGATAGAACTGAACTATACTATATAAAGTAATACGAATTCATATTAATCCTTCTTCAGCTCTACCCATTATATACACAGTGTATATATATACAATATACAATATACATATACCCACTAAGCAAACTGAAACAGTTTTTAACATGTTTTTTTATCTTTTTGTCAAAAATAAATTAAAATTGTGTTTTATTTTCTTATATTTAGAGTTCTTATGAAAACATATACATACTCGTAAATTAGTTATTACATTACATTACCAATTTTAAAAGATAATTAATAAAAAAAATTACCAATTAACAAAACTTGTATCACACGCTCCCAGTTATTGATTACCAAATGGTTCGTAGTTGGTAATGGAGCGACGGTTTACTGTTATTAAGTAAGTAAGTAGAATTTGTTGGGCCACATGAGGCTCATTTCGAAATAAACACGTTTATAGTTTTAAAGAAAAAAGATTATCAATATAACACTCAAAGACTTAAACAGTTTTTGTTAAACTGTTTGAAAACTAAGAAAATAAAAGTATTTTGTTTATTGGGATAGTGTATATAGTACAGTGTATGTAAATATGTATACAACTATATAGAGCTTTCAAATAATTCATTATTTTTTTTAATATATTTCTTTCATTTATTGTAATATTCAATTTATTTATGTTTAGTTAACGTGCGTTAATGTCGATCAGACACTTTATTTTTCGGCGGGGAAGACGCGTTCATAAGACCACGTCACCTGCTAGATTCTCAGTTTATATTATTGCTGTTGTAGTTACACTTCTATACACCTTCTCGTTGTATACAAAGGTGAAAGAAACTTATATTTTTGCTTAAGAGAGCTATGTACCAAAAACCCTGTTGCGCTACCCGATTTTTCTCGGAAATGACTGAAAATGATGGAAAAAGTTATATGTAAACTTCAAGACGCATCTTTTGTGTGTAGGAATTAGAATTTTGATTTTTGGCTTTATATAGGCTATAATTGAGTTTTAAAACCGACCCGCGGTACCCGATTTTCCTCCTACAAAACAATTTTTTTTAAATACTTTTCTATGCACAATATTTTCCTAATTTATGTGTCTCGTGTATGGAGGAATTACATTTGTGATTTTTTTTTATTTACGCGAGATATAATTGAAAAAAAAAATAAAAATGATCGGAAAAAAAAATTAAAGCTCTTTTGTGCGACGTTGCCCAGTTTACAGATTTTCTTTTGATACTTATAAGTTGTGTTGAAATAATTGAAATAATGTGAAATAAAAAAATAATAAAAAATTGGCAACATCGCACGCGAAAGCTTTTGCGTCATGTGAATGCGTTTAAAATTAGATATAATTGCGACTGATCGGTTGCTGCAAAATTCTCTAAAGTATTAAAAACTTAGATGACATTAATTTCTACTCAAATATGTTCATTATTAAATAACACAAAATAATGTACAAAATATCGATTAATTAAAATATGAATATAAATTAATTTCAGTATTAATACAAGGACAAAATTCCATTTTAGTAGCAATGCGTGCATGTAGACAGATAAAGGAGTATCAATAACAATTTTGAATAGAATGTTATATAAAACAAATAAAAACTGTTCATTTAACACAATATTAATTCTCAAATGTATTTATAATAAAAAAAAAACGTTGGCTTTATTATTTGAATATTCTACAAATTAATGTAAGTACCATAAATTTAAAGTGATCATTAAAGTCTATAATTTACTGTTTCAAACAGCTTATTGTGAATAACATTTTAACATTTATATTATTCATAATCCATATTTCAACGCAAATAAATATACATTTTATAAATTACTAGAAGCTTTAATAAATATTACAAAATATATATATCTATAGGTATATAATTATATACGCATAAATATAGATGGAGACAGATCAACCAATATAGAAAACAGCTTATTGCTATCAAGGATTTCAAGTGTTTCGCAAGTGTTTCGCAAGTATTTCTAGTATTATATCCAGAGTGTATTATACTCGTCATTATATTTAGCGTTTATGGTTTTAATTAGATATTATATGCTATTATATTTAATTAAATGAAAAATAAATTATGCAAAATATGCGTTGCTGATGTGCACAAATAAAATTGCAAAATATTGCATGGTGATTTATTTAAAGCCTCTGTCTGCTCTTAAATAACCCAAACAGTGGATAATTCAAGTTATTCTTTATATAGCTCTTCATTCTAAAAAGATGAACTGGGTAGACAAATAACATGGATTGTTAATTTTTAATGAACACTTTATGCAGACGTGTTATTTAATATAATCTAAATTGTTTTGTTCACTCACCCATAAAATCTAAATTCGGTTGAGTCATCTTTGATGCTCGTGAACTCCACGATTGACAAATAACTGGTTCAACCGGATCGGTATCATTAACTCGTTCTAATTATGAAAATGGAATGAAATAAATTTTATTGAATTTATTCGCATAAATAATTGTAATATTTGAATAAATTAATTATTTTATTTACATTAACATTTTTGCAACACATCATTCAAACTATTTACAAATAAAATCTATATTGTTTGTTTTATTGAATATTATGCGAATATATAAATTAATTTCTGGAATTAGTTTTCAAATTAAAAAAAAGAAGAAAAAAATGCGATTAATAATTTAATTTTAAACCTCTACTATTCAGAGGTCTGCACGGACATGTCCATGCGTTTTTTTTTTTATCTTAATCTGTGAGAGACGTCCATTACGGTAAACTTGGTCCGTCATGGAGATTTTCTCCCATAAACAAATATAGATACATAGTCGCTGTCTACATAAACTTCTTGGACATGTCCGTGCAGACCTCTGCTACTATCCCATACATTATAAGATATATAAAGAAATTATTAACATACCATCATAATACAGTACGGATAAAAAAAATAGCTCGATATGTTTCGTTCATTTTACGCACAAATATTATGAAGATATATTAATAATTTCTTAAAATATTAGAATGAGCCTTTAAATAAGGCACGTATTTAATAATTCGGTAAATTATTTAATATGTTTAGTAAATAATCCCAATGTTTGGTAAATTGTCCAAATGTTAAGTAACACTCAATGACCCGAATATAACGAAGAGATCCCCACTTATCCCCAGTGAAGACCTAGCGGGGGAAAATTGTTATTCAACAAAATGTATCTTTTTCTACCGAACATTGGGACAATTTATTGAACATTTGGATTGTTTTCTACCGAATAAAAGGTTTTTCTTACTGGTAGAATAAAAAGTTCTCTTTAAATAATGAGTTAAAAATGATTTGTGATTTAATAAAATTGTACAATAAATATATTCATGACGATAATAAAATTGTGAATAATTGAAAGAAAAAAGAAAAAAAGAAAATAAATATGTGAAATGAAATAATAATCGAATTTATTATTTATTAGTTCTCTGAAAACAATTTTACCTGACCAAAGGTTTTATATGGAAATAACCATTTTCAAATATTAAAAAAAAATTGATAAAATGTGCAAACAATTTTATTATGGAAATTGCTAAGGAAATCGCATAAAATATTTTTTTAATTTAAATGTTGAATGATGTATAATTTTTTTTTTTTTATATTAGATGGAATAGGTATTAGGTATGTCAGTAAATAATATGTCTTACCGATAAATTCAAGTCCAGCTAATTTCCATGTTCCTTTTTTTGTCACCAAAATTGATGAGGGACAAACGTTTCGGTGTATTACGTGACCAGAGTAATGTAAAAATGACAGTGCTTCAGTGATCTAATAAGTAACAGTAAATAAATAAAGAAACAACATTTTAGCATTTTCAGAGTTTTATGATGGCATTTTATTTAAATTTTTGTACAATTTAAAAAAATAAAAAAAAGTAATCCACTTTAAAAATTGAAAGGGAACAACATTATTTACATTTATATTTAAGTGTGTGTGTGTGTTTTTTTTTTAATAACGTTCCCGCCCTAGTGGAATTTAAGTTTATTTTTTGTATACCATGGAAGGTCGTTTTTGGAACAAATTGTATACCTATACCTTCCGAGGTATACTTTTTGTATAAATATACCTTCCGGGGTATACTTTTTGTATAACTATACCATCAAAGGCATACAGTTTTTGCAAAAAATACTTTATTTGGTATACCTTATATATATACCTTGCAAAGTATATATAATAAATAACTTGTAAGGTATATAAAGTATACCATATAAAGTATTTTTTGTAAAGAGTATACTTTGGAAAGTATACAATTTGTTCCAATAACTGCCTTCCAAAGTATACAAAAAGTATACCTAAATTTTCCAGTAGGGCGAGACGATCCGAGTACGTGGGAATACCTTAGGAACTCCGTAGGTATGAATTTGCCCATGAATTCCGTAACATAAAAGTTCCCGAGACGATACGAGTACGTGGGAATACCTTAGGAACTACGTAGGTATGAATTTGCCAGTCCGCGGGCATTTCCCACCGAATTGTTTGTATGTAAATAACGCAAAAATTTAAAATGTAAGATTTTTTTTTTCATTTTTCTGTATTTTTTTTAAAAACTATTTATATTTATTATATATTCATTTTTGTTATATTACACACACTGACGCAGAAAAAAAAATCCCCTTGACATTCCCAAAATATGATTTGTTATTATAGGGAATTGATGCCAAATTATATATTTTAGGTAATACATATGTCGTAATATGTCGGCATATATCTATTGTTCCGTAGAAGAAATACAAAATGTGGTATTGAACATAAATTCTTCAGAGTAAATATAAAAAGAAAAGTCTAGCTTATTTTAGTATATGTTCAATATTAAAATTTATCACCTACATATAGTTTTTATTTCATACGTCAATGTTGAATCATATAAATTTCATAAATTTAAATGTTCAGATAAATAAAAAATTTCACTTAACTTTAAGTGGAAATTCATTTAAACTTTCCTGTTCAGCTAGCCGCCAGGTCGGCATGGCATAAATATATTAAAGAAAATAGAACTAAATCTGCACCGCGTTTCTATATTATTATTTTATGCTATATATTTTTCATTAACAAAACCCATCACAAAGTAGACAGATTTATACGTGATATCCGTGTCGTGCGGACGGATAGATGAATGAAAGCCGCATGTAATATGAAACTTTTCTTTTTAGGTATTAACTCAATTTATCAAACACAGATCCCCTTTAACATTCCGAACATAGAATCTGAGACATCAATTATGTCACAGAATTGGAAAGGTGTTTTTAGATGACACGTCATTTTTCATAAAAAAAAATATATATATATATATATTATGTGTAGTTAGGTTGACCATCATCTCATCATAGTCAAACTCAAAAGTATAATATCCGACACGTATTTTAATAAATGGTCACTTGTAAAGGTGTTCTCTTTCGTGATTCTTAATTTGTGTCTATCTTTTCAATAATAATTGGGTTGGATTGCAAGGCTTACAAAAAGAAAAAAAAGTATTGACCCGATGGCTATTATATATAGTTAGCGGTATGTTATAAATAGCATCTTAAGTACTTACCATGTAAATATAAAATAAATTTTTGGTATATATTTTGATCATTTAAAATTTTATACAATTATAAGTTTATCTAAATGGTTATTTTGGTCAGTATGAATGGAAAGACATTCAGACTGTTTCGTTCAGTATCTTATTATTTTCTTGAATTTTTAAAAATAAAAAAAATTAAATGAACATTGAGGTTAAATAAAGAACATATGTTGATATGTTGATATGTTCTCGTATAGAACGAAACCTCTCAGTCCCGTTGGATAAAAAGCATGAGACTTTGTTACTCCCCGTTTTTATTACTGTAGTTAGTAACCGAAGAGGCCTTATTTTAGTAATGAAAACGATAGTCAGTTAATAACTACATAGTAAAATGTACCACCGTACAATGTACCATAGTTGGTAACCTTACTAGCTCGTAAATGTCAAAACATGAGGAAAAATGTAATGTACTGAGATCAGTCGGTAATGAAAACGGTAGTTAGTAAATGTAAATATATAGTAATGAGAACGCTAGTTAATAATTTTACTAATTTTGGTCAGTAACTAACTATAGTAATGAAAACGGGAGGTTATCATATAGAATTTTTGCACACACTTGTATACGCACAAGTTCATCAGGGACATATATAAACATATAGTGGTGTCAATATATTTTCTTTATTTATTTAAAGCAAAACAAACAATATTGAATACAATTTATAAGTGTTATCTAATCAATTGAAATGGCTCACGATCAATTTATAAATATAATTCAGAATATTTATTCAAAACAATATTTTAGATATTATATAACTTATTAACGAATAATGTTTGAAACATATACACCTAAACTGATTAATATTATGGGTTTTCATATTTCCATAAACCGAACAATATTCTTTTGGTATAACAGAGAGGCGTTATAGAAAAATAATAATATTATATTCATCATAAAAAGTCTTAAACAATTGATTCATAAATTTCACTTTCATGAAGTTATTAAGAATATTTTTTTCGTATAAGGTATAAGTACTGTAAATCTATTGAGAATAAACTGACAAACAGTCATTTGATAGGAGGTGGCTAAATGTACGACCTGAAAATAAAATAAATTGTACACCGGTGTGGATTTAACAAAAATAAAATTAATAGATAGACCCCGAATCGTTATATACAACACCTACCTAAATTGCATTTATCCTTCAGGGTTGTACGCAGACGTGCGGGGGGGAGGGGTGTATTATTTTGTCTTTGTAATGTTGCATGGACATTTATATTTTTTCTTACAGAGACGAATATAAACGTTTGTCAGTTTATTCTGAATAGACTATAGCTAGTCATATTATATTTATTTATAGACATAATTATTTATTCAAATTTCATATTTTAAAAAAAATTATTGAATATTTTAATTAATTAACCATTATAACATATTATTTTTATCTATTCAATGATAATTCTGTTATATGTTTGATGAATAAAAACGTTTTCCAATAAATTATATGAACATAAACGAAGTGAATGACTTTTAAATAATGAATTTATAGCTGAATAACAGGAAGGATATACAAGGACCCTTACATGTGAAGCCGGAGAAAAATGAATGGTCTTTTCAATTGAATTTTTATTCGATGCTATATCCATAAATTAAATATATATGTAATGTACCAATTGAAAATGCATAATAGACAGATTTATATATATATTTTTTTAAATATATTCCATTAGAAAGGAAATCTTCTGAAATTAAAATTAAATTTTACATGTATTTAATATGCACAATATATTACCTATACAATATACATACTAAGTTTATTTTTTCGAATTTAAGATTATATATACATGACCAAGCCATAGAAATGTAAACATAGGCCATGATTTTCTTTTCTTTTTTTTTATAATTTAGTACAATACACCAAGAATATACATTTGTATACCCCCCCCTCCTCCCTCGTGTGCGCGTCTGGTTAGAACTGTACGCTTGAATCATTTAGCTACGAGGTTATTGTTATCAAAATACTCATAAATTACGGTACATTTCCATGGAATGGCCCATCAAATTATTTATTTATTTATTTATTTCAAAAACTAGGTTTCTAATAACTGTCAAACTTTAAACTTAATCAACAATTGTGAAAGTTACGCCCATTTTATTGAAGGTCGAGACACGAATATTTTATACAAAAATTTGGAAAATCTATAATTGCAAACGGATTTTTTCATTTCGTAACATTGTAAATCGTTTAATATTATACATATATCGTTTTGTTAATTTTATGCAGTTCTTGAATCTCCATTGATAGTTCCTTAAGAGTGTTCATGTTCAATACTTAAAAGGCGGTTTACGGTATCCGATTTTTCTCGGAGATGGTTCAAAACTATCAAAATCTTTTGCAGGTGTATGAAGATACACCTTTTAGCTCGTGTATTTTCGGAGCCGAATATTTTATTTTATGTTTTTTTTAGGAAGAAAAATAGTTTGAGTAATGGCTTGCGGTACCCGATTTTTCTCGAAGGTGACTTATTTTTTTTTTTAATTATTTGCAGTTTTATGAAGATACAACTGTTAGATCATGTATTTTGGTAGCAGATTTTTCATTTTGGTCCGTTTCCGCGAGATATCATAAATATTTATGGCCGTGACGTCGAATCGGCGACTATTGATATTGCCTAATAGACGGCCCGACTAAGTAGTTTAATATTAGGCGAAAAAATTAGAAATTAATACTTGTGTTCACGTCCTAATTGGAACGACTAATAGGACTCCAAAATAGGGCATAATTTGCTAATTTACGACCTTATATTGGTCGTCATTGCCTAATCATGCCACTTGGGGTATCTTCACATACCATGCAAGGGATTTTCATAATTTTGGACCATCTCCGAGAAAAATCGGATACCGCAACCCCCTTTTAATTTTAAGTATTGAACACTCTTAATGTTTATTAAATAAATGAAGTCAGGAAAATCTGTTACCGTATTTGCTAGTTTTGATAAATACCTATTTATTTAAAAGAAAAATCAAAATTCAAAATTAATTTCTCAAAAATTAAAAATATTAAATTATGGATCAAATTTGACAATAAAATTTCTAAGTCTTATAATTGAACAACCTTTTTAATAATTTATAAATTTATAACACCTAATTGTGGATAGATTTAACATTTTCTTCAAATTATAAATGCTTGAAGGAATTTAGTTCATGTTACTAAAAGTCACTATATATATTCTTGTGTATATTGTGTATAAACGGTAAATAAACTTTTGTTTTCGGTTCATGAAAATTCTTTAAAGCGGATTATAGTACCTATTATGGGTATTAAAGAAACGTCAAGTTTTAAGTGTATTAGTAATTAAACGGAAATCACATTTGATAGAATTAATTTTATTAGAAATAATTAGATAAAAGCAACGCATATTCCTCTATATGATGTCCGTTTTTTTTTTTATTCAAATCCATTCATGAATTTTATGTCCATTGCCATTTGCTCAGAGAATAATCATCAGAAACCTCTGAATTTAATTTAAGTTCATTCTTCTTACAAAACCAAAAATATAATAATAATAATTTTAACGTAAATATCACGAATAATTAAATTCTTTCACATCTTGATGAAAAATATATTTCGAGTTACAGATTATTTCATACATATGTATAAAATAAATGAGAAAATATTAATTTAAAATAATTGTTCAATGAAATTAATAATTATCGCGTTTGCGAAAATTGATTACAAAAACCTTTAAGTAAAATTTTAACAATATTACTGATGAGGTTTCTGAAACGACCCAACTGTCATGTAAAGTAAAATTGGTAAATTAATTAGACTTAATAACAAATAAATGATAACCAAAGACAAGCAGACTTTCTGTGATTTATATATTATTATTTTTAAATATTTTAAATATTTTTAAATGGTTAATGTTTACAATTATTGACATATTTTTTTTTTTTTTTTGGTAATTTGTTAAAATTAATGTTTAATATTGTTATTTGTAAAAAAAATATTTATTTTAAAATTGTTGACATAATTTTAAATTGCATATTTCTAGATACGTGTGATCAAGGCATAAATGTTGCCGAAAGCTTAAGGAAAAATATAAAAATTTCGAAAAAAAGGAAAAAAGAATTATAATTTAAATAGCTAATCCCAAAGTAATAAAAGGAAAGTAAAAATAACACAGCTAAAGGAAATAAAAGAAAATTAAAAATTGGTAAATAATTACTAAGCGATGGTTTCTGAATGAATTTTCATAAAATTATAAGTATAAGTTTATAGTGAAAAAAAAAAAACAACAATATTGATACGCATTTTTATTATGATTTAGTTTATGAACGACGCGCATACCTGTGTGTAGTGTTTATCTAATATAATAATAAATAATAAATAATAACTTTTAACTTTATAATATTTTTATTAATTTATAATTTACTCACCTGTAATATGCCATATTTTATTTCTATATCAAGAAAGTGGTATTCTCGGGCATGAGGAGGTCTTGGTATGGTACCAGGAGGTGGTAATACGTGTGATGCTCCCGTGCTTGGTGGTCCAGTTATTATTCCACTGGATTCCTATATAGTTAAATATTGATTCGAAAATTAAAAATTAGTAAAGAATACAGAAATAATTCAATCAACAGTCTTTTGAAACTATATAGACCTCATAACCAATGTATAACCTCTATTCAATGTTCAAAACAAAAATCAGATCAATCAAAATTATTTAATTCGATATTTCACTCATTTCAACATATAACAAAATTTATTGCACATTTTGTCGCATGTAAATATATATTTATACAATTATGTACATACAAGAGGTAATATTTATAAATGTAATTATTTGTCTTGCCTAACAAAACATTTCAATAGATAAAGTTCTCTCTCTAGTTAACTAAATTACATTATCTCTAATAAAATATGTGTATAAGTATATAAATATTGCAGATACTTGAATACTAAATATAAACATTGTTTATTTTACTAACAAACCAAGCAATATGACGTTTAAATGGAAAAATAATTCAATTTGAAGCCATATAAACCTGAAAATAATTCAATTATCTCATTATAATTTTAATGTAAAATTTTTCAATAAGAAAATACTCTATGCGTTCTCCTATAAAATTTATTATACACTTACTTCTCGCATATTCGAAGTTTTAAATAGCAGTCCTTAACAAAATGCGCTTATATACTTTTGTTAAAAAAAAAAAAAAAACATATTTTTAATATAATTTAAAGTTAATTGCCGAACTCATTTAATCGTTTTTTTTTCCTGAATATTGTGATTTCTGAAGATTTTTTAAACTCTTGGGTTATTTGAGATATTAGATTTCTCTGTAACAAAAATACATATTTAAATTTTAACAATCTAGAAATTACAATTTCGTCATAATAACAATAATAGGGTTGTTCTTTTGGTAATTTTTTTTATTTTGATTTTTTTTTGTATATTAAAATTGCTCTTGATACTGATAAATTATTAACCTATCGTAAAATTTGTGTTATTTATCCAGAGCAAAAGAAATAGTTTTATAGTGCAAATACTTTTATAAATAATAATTTAATTTAAAATTTGTTTTATATAATCGTTCATTATGCAACCATCGCTTGAAGGGGGTGCGGACATAACTCCACATAACTTCAGAAAATGAAATAACTTCTAAACGAAAGATCCTACAGAAAATTTACCCATTATCGCCCCTCTCCTCCCACTAATTTTTGAAGATGATCATTTCCTCCATACATCTTACCCGGCTAGGGTTTCTCTTTAACCCGCACCTCTAGTCTTGTCAAAACTTTATACTAAAAGTTTTTGTGGTGGTGTCGGAGGGCGGGTAGTTATTGGACCATTGGATGCGTCTCCAAAAATAGGTGGGTAAATTTTCTGTAGGATCTTTCGTTTAAAAGAAGCTCCGAGCGATATATATATATAAGAAAGTAAATATATGTCATATACTCTTGATCCTCGATAAAAAAAAAAAAGACATAAAATTTGCGTTCTTTTGAAATATACCATGAAGTTATAGTTCAGTAGGTACCAATTTAGAAATTTTATCAATACCAACAAAAAAAAAACAAAAAACAAAATGACCAATAGAACAACCCTAATATTCACATGATAGATCGCATAAATGTTTTTGAGAGAAGGTATATCGTGAATGTTTTCATTCTACGCAATATAACTAGGAAAAAACAATAAAAAAAATATAATAATAAATAAATAAAAAAAAAAAAATGAATGAATGGGGTCTACCAAACCAAATAGAGAAAATGACGGTAAAATACATAATAATTTACAATAATTATAATGCGTTGGAAAATATATTTCAATTAAGCAACAAAAAATGTTATGATATAGATACAAAAAAGGTTTTTTTTTTGTTTACGAACAGAATGCGTATTATTCAATGCCACGTAATTGAAAAATTTATTGGTGGATGGATGCGGATATATTTATATATACAAATACATATTATATATGTTTTTTTCTTCTTTTTTTTTTTGAAATTTAAGCTTTTAATGAGATTTATATTATTTCAATAATAATGAAACGAGCTATAATTATAATTAATATGATTAACATTATTAAAATGAAAGGTTACCAGATAAACAGAGAGGCCTTTGGCATGACGTTAAATCACAGGAAATGTATTTATTTTGAAACCTTTTTTCGGTTTTTTCTCGATCGACACAAATCGCACACTACCTAGAAGTACGGATAACATATTATCGTTTTATCTGATAAGTATGTATATTAAGTTTATATAAAAAAAATATTATATATCTTGGTAGACGATTTAAAAACATCCTGTATCGAAACGAATACCGTCTGAGTTAAAAAAAATTCTTCGATATATTACAATATGTCCAGAGGGCAATCATTTGTTTTTTTGTTTTTGTTTTTGTTTTTTTTTTTTTTCATTTTCAGCCTTTATTGATGTGCTGAATAAAGAAAAAAAATCATTTTAGTCTATTGAAAGAGATATAACGAAACCATTTGCCCGACATTTATTATATTATTTTCTATGTTATTTGTTTCAAAAATTCATGTCATTTGTTTTAAGAATTCTTTTTTCTTTTCTTTTTTTCTTTTTTGTCGTGTGCATAAATTTTATCAATGAGAAATATGCTTGTGTATGCGGGCCAATATTACTCAAAATTTGTTCTACAAACCATTTGGGTAGAGGATAAGCAAAATATTTAATAAATAAAAATCTGCTTCTAATTCTATTTAATTTACTTCATATTTCTTTTGTGTGTTTGTCACTAAAAGCCACTATATAAACTACGATTTCAATAAAACTAATATACGTTGTACAGCTATAACTATATCCGAAAGTATATATATATTATATACAGTCGAAGCACACATTTTGGTATGCATGAAAGTCCTGGGTCAAAGTCTCGTCTGGGGATTTGGAGGGGTCAAAGTTTAAAATGTTCCGTGACAAGTTTTTTTTCTTTCTTTATTTTATTGAAATAAAACTGTGTGTCAATGTATTGTGTGGTTACAAGATATATTACAAGTAAAAATAGCATAATATTGTGTGCATTTTCATAAAATGTGAATTTAATACACACAATTTCATATGCAAAATAGAAAACAAAAGTTCAACGCAGTGTCTACAAATTCGGGACCATATATACAAATGATTTAATCTGAAATGATGTTGCTAAACTGTCAGACAGACAATCTATTTATATTCCCAAGATTCTTTCTTTATGCCCCATAATAAAATCGGCTTTTCTTGTTCAATTTGTATTATATATATGTATGTAGTAGCTAAATAAATAATTAATTCATATATGTATATAACTTAAGAAATAATATGCGTAGATAATAAATGCTATTTAATACGATAAATTATGTATGGGGATTTATTTCGCTTGTATTTTGTACATTATTATGAACAGAAAGATTATAACTTCATCTAATTTTATGTTTAATTAATGTACATATAATGCGGTACACACATATAATACGACGGTACGCACAACTTTCACACAATAAAATAAGAATTAATGTTCAAATCTACTAATTAATTGGTTTCAACGAAATTATATTCATCAATCTCGTATATATATGTAATATGAATTAGATTTCACAAGAATTACCTGAAAGGCAAGTATATTTGCTAAGCTCGCTAGTACAGGCTCCGTGGCAAATGCCAATGTTTCTGCACATTCTTCAATCGGATGAATAATTTGTAAAATCTAATCGAAAAAAATATAACAGTTTAGTGTTTTCGATGGTTTTTTTTTGTGTCTTTTTCTTATCTATTATCTATTAATAGCAAAACAAAAATCTCATTATTAAATTAAAAAGATCCAGATTTTTCGGACAGAAAAAAAAATCATTTATATAAATTGAATTACCTTTGGATGTCTAAATCTTTCTAATTGTTTCACAGAATTTCTTAATATCTCCGTAACAACTTCCTTACGTTTTGGCTTGTGAAGTTTTTCAGCACATCGTTTTTCAAATAGAAATATTGAACATTCCTGTGAAAATAAAAGATAATTAAAATTAAGTCATGTGGAAATTAAAGAAAAATATAATGCGATGGTTTTTTTTTTGTTCAATGTTGATGTTGCGATTTATTAAAAAAAAAAAAAAGAAGGAAAAACAAAAAACAATCAAAGAGGAAAATTATTAGGGTGATGATGTTTGCATTCAATTTTATTTATGTCGAAATGTTCAATACGTTATACAGGGTGTCCCAGAGTTTATAATCGAAACTTCTAGGACGTGTTCCTGGGGTTATTCTAAGCTCAGATAATTATCAGGGCTACAATTAGATCGCTTAGATTCTTTTAGATTTTGAATTTATAGTTCAACGGTATGCTAATTGTTGAAATCCGTGAAGTACTTCCTGAGATATCTCAATTTGGGGAGTGGTCGATTTTCGTGAAGTTACAAAAATGGGCTAAGAAACCATATTTCAAAATGAGATATCTCAGGAAGTACGTCACAGATTTCAACAAATAGATATCGTAGAAAAAAAATTATAATACGTTTTTTGTATAAAATCACGCGTAGAATCAGAATCAATAATAAAAAAAAAAAAAATATGCAGTTTTCGAGAAAAAATGAATTTTATCAAAATTTATGATGATTTTCAGACCATTTTCTAACTTTGACGAAAGATAACTCAAAATGTGTACGCCGTAAAGAAAAAAGAACGTTTACAATTTTTGTAGCCCAGACAATTATCTTCCAACGCAATCACCAAATTACCAAAATCGGTTTATAACTGCACGAGTTATGATCATTTAAGTAGTTCTGTCGACGACCTCATGCAAAATTTTTTTTAAACCGCTATAACTCGGAAACGGTTAATTTCCGACCCCCCCTCCCATAATTTTTTTTGCTTAGAATGACCCCAGGAACACGTCCTAGAAGTTTCGACTATAGACTCTGGGACACCCTGTAGATGGTGAATAATATTCAAAATTTCGTTTAATTTTTAGGACAAAAATTCTCCTATCTGTCGAAGCGGAAAATAATTGCCACGAAAAAACAAAAAAAAACCTTAATATAAGATTATTTCCAATGATTAAGTTATATTTACATTATGAAATATTTAAAATATTTGTGAAATATTAAAGTAATATTAGAAAATATGGTTAATAATTTAATTCAAATAACCAATACTATATAATATATTTATCATGCGATTATCATACTCAGAGGTCATCACTCATCAGAATTAAATTATGCCTTAAATTGCATTCGTAAATTATGGTTTTTGTTTACTATTATTTGCATTAATGCAATGTGGTTTTCTGATATTTACATGTAATTTTCAATTAATTAATAGGTCAATTTCTGTTTATGAAGTAATGTTCAATGTTCATGTGGTTTTGATGTAGGGTTAGATAACAAACGGGACCACGGCATTTACGTGCGATATATAAATAAATATATATTTTATTTTTATAAAGGGTGTCCCAGTATGAAAACTCCAAGTTTCTGGGACGTGTAACTGAAGTTATTAGAAGCAAAAAACTTTATATAAGGAAGGGACTCCAAAATTATGCGTTACCAAGTAATTGGGTTTGAAAATTTGTGTTAATTGCTCATTAGCAATAAGCGAATAATTTTAATATAAAGAGAAATATTGACTACGTTTATGCCATGCAAATGTAGGCGCACTACAATTTATTTTTCGATTAGAGCAAAGATATCGGATATAAGTTTCTTCCTTTGCGCTAATAGAAAAATTAATTGCAGTGCGCCTAAAAATGTACGGCATACATAAATAAATAACTTCACACAACATTTTTTTTCTGCTTACATTTGCACCAGTGAGATCGACACGCACATTTCAGGTGCTAATTCAGTTGATGCTAAACTAATATGGGATAAAGACCTTATAATAAGAGATACATGCCCCAGAAATTTTGACTATCCATACTGAGACACCCTATATCCTATATTTATAATACCATATTTAATATTTAATAATAACCTCGTCGAAGAATACAAATGTTATATCATGAATTTTCACATTTTTGATTGTTGTTATTTTTTATTAGGAATCCCGCCAGGAAATTATATTTTCCTCGATTATTGAAAAACGGTTTAGCACCATATATGTCAATAATTGTGGCAAGATATTTTAATATGTACATTTTATAATGACAGAACAATTTCATACATCTGCGATGATAAGTATTGCTTTCGTATATGATTTATTTAAATGATGTTGAAGTTTCAATTGTATAAATATACTTTATTTAGCGAATCAGTAAAAATATTTGGCAATTTAGACGATATTTAATGCTTGCTTGAGAGTTTATTATTTCATTATAGAGAAATTGGAGCATTCAGAGTTTAAGTTGGTTTAAGCAAGCTATTAGACTAGACTATTAGAATCAAACATCGATATAACCACTTTAGTGTTAAAATGAGTTAGAAGCGGATTCTATTACATACTGCTCATGCAAAGTTATTAAAGTTTAAAAAGTCAATTTAGTTTCAAACACCATCTATTCCACATTGTAAAATTTTCAAAACTCGTCTATTACTTTTTTTGTTTCAAAACTTGTTTATTCCATTTCTGGTTTTAAAGCCCCATTCACTGATTTTAACTGCTTAAAAATTTAATTTTAACTGATAATAATGGAAATTAAATAAAAAAAATTTCATTAAAATTAATTATTTAATTAATAGTTTTTATTTCAAAACTATTCTATTTTTCCTAAAATACAAAAGATTTTCTGTTTTTGTTATCACTATTGTGTGGACTATTTTTACAATATTTTCCACATTTTTGAATTTCTGCTTCCTTTTCTTGCTACACGTTTTTGGTTTTTCTCATTTAATAATAATAGGTAACTATACTTAAACATTTTATACGATTCCCGGTAAACAATTTGCCAAAATGCGAACGTAATGAGACTGTGGTTGTGACTGGAACAGTCGCAAATTTGTGTCAGA
>JAABKK020021951.1:0-18126 GCA_011634745.2 Catotricha subobsoleta | reverse complement strand
TATTAAAAGTTAATTGTAATTCATAATATACTAATGATTACGTTAATTTGTAAATTATATTGAAAAGAACATAACAAGTATCAGGTAATAGCAAGGCAACAACGATTATAAAAATGTAACAAATACAATGCATTATCAAAAGTTGACTCAAAGATAGGACAACCTATTGTTCACAAATCGAAAATAAAAATAAAATACAGTCTAAACTAGATCATTTTGACTGCAACTATAATTTCAACAATCTATTAAAACCATATCCTACGGTTGGAAACATTCATGCATTTTATAACAAATTCCGAATTATTGAATTTTAAAAAAGTGCCTGCATACAGTACACACCCAAATAATAAAAATAAAATTTCTTCAAAAAAAAAAAAAAAAGAATCATCTGCTATTCGCATGTTTGTCAAGCTATTACTCGGAAACTATGCATCGTAGCGAAAAAAAAAAACAACAATAAAAATAAACATTAATAAGCGAACTTTTTGAGAAAAATTGAATTTGATCAAAATGTATGGTGTTTTTGGACAAATTTTTGACTTTGACGAACGATAACTCAAAAAAGGTGCATCATAGACAAAAAAAAACAATTACCTTTTCAACGCAACTAGAATCATCTAAATCGGTTTATGTTTAGACGAGTTATGACCATTTCAGTGATTTAATCTGCGACCTCATAAATATACGAACTTACAAACTTCAAACCGCTATAACTCGAAAACAGTTAATTTACGACCCCCCTCTCCCATACAATTTTTTGCTTAGAATGACCCCAGGAATACACCCCCGAAGTTTGGGCTACTCATTCTGGGACATCCTGTATATTGTAATTTGAAATACAAACTAAACTATCTATTATCGATTAAAAATAATAACAGTTAACAGTATTAACATTGACGGGAATAAAATTCAGTGTTTAACGGTGGCGGATCAATCACAAAAATCCGTCAAGTTAATCCTGAGAAAATCATGAAACGTCGTAATAAATGCTAATTTAGGGAAAACCCAAGAACAACTAATCAAAAAAATAAATAAATTTAATAATTGCGTAGTTCCAAAAGTTTCTTATTTTAGTCCCTGGCTTATACAATAGCTTATTTCAAGCGATCTAATAAAAATATTTAAATTAACTTGTCCTAGCACCTTCCGAAGACACCTTTAATTTGTAAATGACATTTAAAATTGAGATTATAAATGATTTTTTAAATCTTTGTTAAGTTCACATTTTTAATCAATTGCATTTTCGTACGATTTTGGTCCATCCTAATGTTAATGTATAAACAATACTAAATAATAAAATATTTGTGCACATTTATTTAAATTAATATTATGTTTATATCAATATATCGGTATAGTTTACCTATTCACAAGATAACTTAGAAAAATAGCAATTTACGTTAAAATTATTGGTTTAACTCTACACCAACAACACATAAATGTTTTTACTTAAATAAATTAAATTAAATATGTAGTTATATACTAATATATCATGGATTTTTTGTTTTTAATCATTTAATAAAACCACGAAATTGCGGCTTAAGTATTTATTACCAGATACTTAGACAAGTTGTACTATATAATATTAATTTAAGCAGCGATAAAATGAATTTGATAAAAATACTAAAACCATATTTGACTGATCCATTTCTGACTGATTATATAACCCTATTTCAACAATATTATCAAACTAAATTCCTAAAACTTCCTGCAATTATTTTAGCAATATCAGTAATATGTATATCCATTTTTGGATTAATTTTAAAAAACTCAACTCTCTTAATTCATTCATTTCAACCGACAAATTAATGGATTATTTGTTCTTTCCAAGTGAAAGTATTTGTGATTTAATTATAGTCGTACAATGCTTATCCAAGAAAAATCAATCAAATAAAGTGCTGGAAGAACTTTTATTCGTTGATGAGATGATACGAAAACAATTAAAATACCCTGTACATTTTGTTAATTTAAAGATACGTTTATTTTGGAAAGCATCGCTAATAATAATTGCCCATATTTCTTCCATTTTTGTTCATTATTTATGGTCTCGTATTCATTCATCAGTCTTTGCACCTTCATTATATTTTTTGTAATTTCCAATAGTTATTTTATGCGCACATATTATTATATACGTTGAATCGGTTCGTTTATACTTAGACACAGTAAATGGGACATAAAAATGAATACCGTATGCCCTTTGAATATACAGAATTTTTCTAAAAAATTCCTATAACCGAGAAAATGAAAAAATGGATTCAATTTGGAAACAATTAGAAATTATTCAAAAAAATCATCTTTGTTTGTGGACGGTTGTACAAAATATTAATGACTTTTTCGGATGGATTATTGTGGCAAATTTATTATCGAATTTTCTAGATTTTGTCTATGACATACATTGGTTATTTTTGTGTCAACAGGGTGCTTGCGGTTCAGTGATTGAAATTTTTGGTATGTTTGTAAAATTCCATATTAAATACAGTTTGCGAAAATTGCGATAGATCTTATTTATTCATCAATCCAATGAATTGAAATATGTATGGTCACACTAACGCTCCTCTCTTTTATTTAGTGCCATCGACTTCGTTTATTTGTGCCGCTATATTAATGCTAATTGTGATTAATTCTTGTTATTATTGCTCAAAAGCGATTAATTTTATTTTATATGATTTCGTAATTTTAATTAACTATGATAATAAAATACATATTAATTTAATTCTATATATGTATATAAATATTTTTATTTAGTCGATTGAATTAATTGCAAATCTTGAAAAATATGTTTTTTGGTCTTGTGACTTGTGATGATTTAAATATATATCTATTAAAACATGAAAATTTATCACAGATTTATTATATGAAGATTCAAATTAATGCTAAGGGCGGCTTATAGAAAAACTTTAAGTGGAGTGAGTAAAATAAGGATTACTTACCGTGTAAATTGTAACGTAACAATGCTTATTTAAATTTTCTTTGGTAAATTAAACGAAGAAATGAAATAGACATTTTGATTATAATTATAACTTTTTCGTTATTCATCAATATTATTTTGAAAATTATTTCTATATTTTCAGATGATATCCGCTGGATGTACATACTCAATTATAATAATAGAATTCAATATCTTGCTTAAAATAAACCTGTGGAATACAAGATTTTAATTTAAATTTTCATAAATATATTGATTGTAAAGTGATATGAACGTTAATGGTTCCAGGAGTCGCAAAAAACATATTGCCGCTAAAGCTTATATTATACCCCCGGTGTTGCTTGTTTCGCCTAGATAATATCATATGCACATAAATCGCCAGTGTTCACAGTGTTCAATGTTCATGTAATGATTTTTTTTAAACATTTTTCATTGTAAATTTTCTCCATTTTAATTTTATTTATGTGACGTTTCAAAAATAAATGAAAGAAATGTTTAGTGAAGGGAAAGATTATTAGTGAATACTTAGAGTACTTATTCATCAATTTAATAAAAGAAATGTTGTTCGTATACACATTACACATTAAAAATTATAAACCTCAAGATTTAAAATAAAACAGTAGCTGTTCGTTGGTAACTTGTAAGTAAATACTGCATACCTTTTCATTGCACTGAAGTATAAAAATAATTGGATATTATACTAATTAAACTATTAATTCTAAAACTGCCATTGGATATGAAACAATAAGCAAGATATTTCCATTAAAGTAAAAAGTGAAAACCAAAAACTGCATAGAAAATAACACACAGAAATAGTCTATGTGTAAAAGTGTAATTCTAAAATATGTATATTCAATGTGAATACATTTTCACAGTAGTGCATAACATCAATATAAAGTAGAAAATACATTTTCATATAAGGGTTACCAAACAAAATTTAATTTGTAATGAATATAATGTTTATGAATGCGATAAAAATTTGAAAAAAAATCTATCTATTAAGTAAACGAGAATCACAATTGAAATCTTAATTTGAAATAAAAAAAATATATATGTGTATATACTTAATGAATATCTTTGGCTTCAAGAAAACTCTGTATTGTAACTACGCAGTTTTATATTATCTTTCCATTTATCAACAACATTTTTTTTAGTAGCACAACCTATATCTATGTAATAGGAATAAAAATAAAAAATAAAAAAATTAAAACGATAAAAAAAAACATGACTAAAATCATATATTATATACCTACCTATATTAGCTACCTTCGGAACGTTTTGCTTGCGTGAAGGATTACATAATACTTAATAAATACATATTAATATTCCCATTACCCCAATATTTGTATTCAAAACGACTTCATTTTTAAAGCTTTATAAGCTTATAAATGTGCGATCCTTGCTAATATTCGATATATTTATCGTTACGGATTTTTGAGCTATTAGAAACGTGACATTAATTCTTAATAATATTTTGTTTCTTATCGTGACAAGATTGTTTTCATTTTTATAAAACGACCTATAAAATATATTTACTTATAAAAGCATCTGGGCACTTAATTTGCAAAACTACAAAAGTTATTGTGCATGTATTAAATGAAGACCCCTGAATTGAATAACACCCAGTAGTAATAACTCAAAGAAAAATAAAATCTTTAACGTAAACACATTAAGTATTTATAAATCAAAATACTGGTTTGCCTAAACTTTATGTATGTGATTTTGTTATTGCGAAAAAAGACGTAACTAACTACATTCTACATATTATAATTATATAAATAAGTACTGCTGTAAAAAAATATACTCATAAGAAACGGTTGTTATTGTAGTTGTAGTAGTTATATTTACAAAATAAACATAAAATTTTGTGTTTTAACTGTAGTTTAACTGCTGGCACGCAAATCGATTTACAAAATAAAAATCATTTTTTTTTTATATATAAAAAAGGAGAAAAATAACTTATTATAGGTACTAATAACTCCAATTTTATTGTTGTAACATATATAATAATAATATTAAATGATATTGTAAAAAATTGGAGTATTCTCTTATTTAATTTGTAATCAAATTCTGATAAAAGCGTAATATACTATGAATTTTTCGAAAGAAGATTATATTGTAGACACCTCTATCTATTTCCACGTCATCTCTTTTCATCTAACTTTCGTATTTTTCATTTGTCTTTAATATCATTAAAGCTTCGAATTTATTATTAAAATCTTTAAACGATCGTAAATATCTTCTGCTTCTGTATAATATGGCATATTTTAGAGAGCTACAGACAGGAGGCTTAAATATCATAAGGACTTTTCTAATAGACAATACTATAGAGACTACGTGGATATAGATAATGTATTTCTAAACGTGCTATGGGCTTTACTTTATTTATATATATATATATAATATTTCGGATGCTGATGTGATGTATTTTCAACCAAAATAAATTGGAATAAATATAGATACTGAAAATTCCATTATATATTAATAATAAACGCACCGTAACATTACAAACTAATAAAATTCATTTGTTTCGCTTGAAGCTCAATTTGAATATCAAACAAGCAAAATTTATAGACCCGAAAGTCAATTAATTTAACGGAAAATTGAAAATGGTTAAATTGGCTCTCGAAATATAATAGGAATAATAATATATTGTTTGTATAGCATACGTAGGTAAATTCTGATACAAATACGGAAGTTATACATTTAGAAATATTGATATTTTGTTGTTGCTACAGACCTTTGGACGTTAATTGGTACACGATATGAACAATGCATGTATCTGAGCATATTCAAATGATAAGCAATTAAAATAATCCTCAAAAAAATATCTTTATTTGGTCATTGCAATTTATTTATCATCTAATTTATATAATTTGCAATTACAGGCATTTAGTAAATTTAATTTATCTTGTTACGTATATTATACAGAAGATTAATTTATTTACATTTACCGTTGCTTGTCCTCTTCTAAAGATAACAATACATAAAGTTAACATATTAATTGTTTTTATTTTATATGAAGGATATAAATGTGTAAATGATTTCCATATGAATATTAAAAGTATCCAGAATAATGGATATAAGCATATACAATTTGGTTAATGTGAGTACATCTTTGAAAAAGTTTCACCACCGTTGCCATTTATATGTTATATGAAGCACAGTATAAATAACTATATCAATATTATGCGAGTATCAGTTGGTCTAGCGTATTAATGAAATTGAAATAAATAATATATAATTTTGGTTGTTTTTGCGTATGAGCCAGCTATACTTATTTTACACGTTTGTGAATTGAACATCATGTGTAATAATATGTATTTGAATTTTATATGACCCCAATTGGGATCAATAAATTTATATATACAACCAATTGAATTCTAATGTAACAACAACAACAACAACAACAACAACAACAACATCCCAGACACTGTTTCAATATAACAGTTTTATTTTACTTTTTTCTTTTTTTCAATACGTTTAGTTTATGTAGCTTAGCTATATTATATACGTTCGTTAAGCTTTACAGCTTTAGTATGTTATCTGGCTGTATGCTTGCGTTGTGTATGCGCCGCACGTTTATTTAAATTGTTCGCAGAACAATATTTATTATATAATGTTATCGTGATGGATAAGAAAACATTATACAGGATTATAGAATTTACAATATTCAGGTATCATTGCAATAATTTACAAATGATTAACTATAAATAATTGTCCTATTTTGATCAATAATTTGCATTTATTTATTTCTATTCTATACTTTTTCTCTAATATAATAAGTGATAATAAAATCTAGCACATAATAAAAGGAAAAACAAACGAAAATCATCAGGGGTCAGCAACATAATAGACATATATATTTTTAAGCCACAACGATAATGCGTCTATTTAATGGTCAATAACTAATATCCTATCACTAAGTACTGAGATTTTTCCTCTGCACATAGAAAAAAAAAAAGCTGCCAATTAATTGGTACACGACTTCATTTTTGTAAGAAAAAAGAGGGAGGAAAAAAAGAAAAAAAAAAAAGAGAGAAAAAAAAAGAGATAAAAGAGAGAAAAAAAAAAAGAGAAAAAAAGAGAAAAATTTTCAAATTTCTCAAAAATGAAGTAATAGTTGAACCTCACTTTCATTTTTTTTTGACACAAATTTCATATAATCATTTTTCTGCCAACAGAAAGTATTATTATATTTATTGTTATAACAATAACTATAATTATAAATTATTTCTGTCTCTTTTTCAAATGTCTGTTCATAGTTTCCAGAAAAATAAGCTGCCAATTCGTTGTTAAATATGATATATTAAAACTAAGTGTCCATTTACAGTACGTTGTAAATTGCCCATTGTATTAAAAAGAACTTTTTGATTGGCAGATTTTAACTTTCTGAATGCTCGTTGTATTAAATAACGATTCTTAATTGGTTACAACGCAGTTTACAACGAACTGTGAATTAATACTAATATTTTAAAACATTTTCTTGTAAAGTTGATGTTCAAATTAGCTAATTTATCTTCTGTTTTATTTATTAAATATCTAATGTATAAATAAAGTAAAATATTTGAATATCAAAAGAAACAGAAAACACAGACAACAATATCGATACAAATATTAATGTAGGTATAAGTTTCTCTTTGCATAGTTATTTTATTACCATATTTTCACACCACCAATCATTGAAAGTAAAAAATAAAAAAAAAAAAACCTTTCTAAAAATACACACACCAGAATAATTTAAAATCATGGGAGAATTGATTTCAATCAATGATTTTGGGTTTTTTTTTATTATATAATATTGGTATTCATACAATTTACATAAGTACTAAGAATTGTATTTCTACAAGTTTTTCTTTTGGTAGTAAAATTAGAATCTTTTCGCTTTAGTTCAATTGAATTGGGTTTTATTTTTCTTTATTTTTTTGTATACTTATATTTACGTAAACGTATTCTTAACAAATCCGAAATATAAATGCAACTATAGGTTATTCCAATTTATGTAAGGAATACAAATGAATTAGCCATAAGTGACTGTTTGCTAAGGATTGGAATAAAAGATAAATGAAAGATTTGCTTTATTGAAAATAATTCGATAATCCTATTAAATACAAAAATAGATGGTGTATGAGTCATACCGTATGACCGATATCCACCTTTCTAAAATATAAAAAAAAAGGAAAATGAAAATAACGGTCATTTATATAGACTTCTAAAAACTTGAAACTTATGCTGAGCTTAAAATTGAGTTGAAGCTTAAAAAAAATTAGACCTAAAGATATATATGTAAAGGAAATGTTTTTTCATGACATAAGATGGTAACCGATCTAAAATCATCGGCAGCTGGCTATAATATGTTTTATGATTTTTTTTTTTATCCTGGAGGATATATTTTTATATTTTGATGAAAAATTGATAATTTTAAATAGCTATAATTCAAGAACGCCTGCATGAATCGAGACGTTCAATTCACCAATCGACGCGTAATTAAATGCTGTTTACCTGGCAACTTAGAAGTTTTTTGCTTTAAAATCACTCTGAACCGAGATATTTAGGTTCAAACATGAAATTTCATGAAATTTCCTTGAATTCTGTCCTCTATTCGAGGACAAACCTGGCAACCCTACCCATACTCCATGCAAGTTTCTACGGTCTAGGACCTTGAATTCAAAAATTGTGTAAAAAGAGCGAGA
The DNA here is from genome assembly GCA_011634745.2 of Catotricha subobsoleta. NCBI lineage: Eukaryota > Metazoa > Arthropoda > Insecta > Diptera > Cecidomyiidae > Catotricha > Catotricha subobsoleta. The sequence goes on along the minus strand of JAABKK020021951.1, from coordinate 9,510 downwards.
TGTAAATCGAAATTATCATATGAGTGAAGAGCTCGAAAATTGTTTTACTTGAAAATTCAATTTTTTTTTAGCGTCCGCGGCTGAACAAAATTGTCGGTTCCCACCTATGTGGCGTGGCGAACACCACGCAAAATAGAAAATAAATTCACATAATAAATTTATTTATACTCACTACTTGCAGAAGATGTTTTGCAAATGGAATAATTTATTTTATTTATTAAAATAGTTGATGAAATATTTTAGAGGCTTGTTGGCTTGTATGGAAAATATTTCTTATTATAAATGAATGGTTATTAAATGCAGTAATTTGTATATTCTAAAAAGTATTTTCTACAAGAGTTGTAGTAACATAATCCGGTAAATGATTGCGTTAATTGTAATCGTAATTTAGTTTCCCTATACAATATACATATTACGTACTTATTTCACAATTGCAATAATTCATAAATGGCATTAAAGTTTGTGATTTTCAGTTTAACTATTCGATAATACAGAATAAGTCTTCGTTAAAATATTGAGATAATATTCATAGAATCTACATAAAAATAACTAAATCTAAAACAAAATTTGAGTATTATTGCTGTATTGTTTAATAGGTACTAACTCAAATAGATAAAAATACTTTGTACTCACATGCCACTGTACTTATATTGTAGATAAATTTATCAACACCTTTGGACAAGTAACGGAGCATAAATTTTTGTAAATGGAGTGGAACATGTCTTTCACGTAAAAGGTTAACTAATATTGAATGGAAAATGTATAAAGTAGTAAAAAATCACATAAGTATTCCAATATACTTTAAGTGAATTTTCCTTGTATGCATTATGTATAGCTTCAAAATATATTGCAGAATAGTCAAGAGGTCATGTAATAGTCAGGGAATGGGTAGGTAATACTAATAGGTATAAGTAGTGTAGGTAATTGATATAAGGTGGTTTTTCAAATATTAAAGTAATGTAAATTTTTAATTTAAAATATTTATGTATAAAATTAATTAATATCAAAACCGGCCATATTTAATTGCATTAAATATCGCTAGCATAAAATATAAAAGAAAAATAGATAAATAAATAACTAAATAATAAGTTACACAATTAACTTTTTCAAATTTACCTCCCCAAAAAAAAAATATAAATTTGAAAAAAAGATATACTTATAGGTTATAGGATAAAATTTTCCAAAAAAAACGCGACAAAAATCTCGTTTACAATTTGCAAATCATATGTTTTGGAAAAGATAAAAAAGACACTATACCAAAAAAAAAAAACCTTTGCCGAACTTTGAAAAAATGAAAAAAGATGCTGTATGCAAATCGTATTTTGGAAATCGAGGTATGGTGAATTTTGATGTTTATGAAATTTTCCTCTAAGTTCATTTCTCTTTTATCATTTTTTATTCATTACTTTTAATTCCTTTTTTGTACTTTTGGGCTCAATGTTTTCCTTTCGCAATATTGGTTTTATTCTGTGTTCTTTAAGACTTTATTCCTTATTTTTACAAATTCTGTTAGTGAATAGCCATCTGGGTATTTTTGAATAATTGAAAATGAATTATTTTAGAGCAAGTTATGATACGTAGAATTGTTGCTTTCTGTCCTTTAAAATTTATAAGGGCAAGGTCGTATAGTATATTTTCTTTTAGATTAATTAATTAACTGATTGTCAACATTCGGCCAGGATTATCCATACAGTTCTTGGTAGTTAGTCCCTAGATAACTAAAATCTAGTAAAGTGACAACAAAATTGACCTTCAATTTATATAAAGATGTAACAGATCAATAAATAAATAAATGATTAAATATTTAGATCAACTAAATTCTTCATATATATCGTATATACTTATATACTTATATATTTTTTTTTCTTTTTGAGAATGCAATAATTTTATAATAATTGACAATATTTTTTTGTGATATACTTGGACATATGATATATGAAAAGGTAAACGTAACTAACCCCATAAATATACTTTTATTATGTAAGTATAAATACCGAAATGTAATAAAATTTCTAACACTTTGGAATTGGAATATATAAAAGAAAATTCTATACCGTAATTTTACACGCCGTTAAACAAAATCCCCAAAGAACCTTAAACAAGCAATATAAAAAAGTATCCAAGTTTCTTCTATTTTTTTTTTTTTTTTTTATGCAAGATACATTTTCATGAAATATTTATGTTTTAGACTTTTGTCCTATAATGAGCTTGGGTTTAGGGATTACCTATTTACATCTTTGTTGTTGCCTAAATTTTTAATTTTAATATAATACTTTTCTTCTTTTCTTTTTCTTTTTTATTTCAGATGACTACATGATACAAACATTCTGTTATAGTCTACGTAGGTACTTATTATATAAGAAAAATATCACGGATGGATATAGTCTGCTGCGTATGATTGAAGAAAACGACTTTTGGTTATGATAAATTTGTTGCATGTAAATGACAGTTGTTGTGGCTTGTAAATTTTAAATATTAATTTAAATATGAGCTAACAGATTTTTTTATTTTATATTCAGCCTTCAGCATAACATAAAGATTGCGACATCGACATTATTAAAGTATGGTGCATAAGAACTAGGTTAAATATAATTAAAAAAGAAATTAAAATATATGCTTTCGGTTTAAAATGAATTTTCATGCAAAAAAAAGAGATTTTAATGAAAACGATGTTGTTATTGTAGGAAATCCCAAAAAAAAAGATTTTCGTTGGAAAACTATGAAATGACGAGATTCTATTTTAATAGCAAAAAAAATGTACAATGACCGAATCGACGATATGTACTTGGTTTCATTACGTTTATAATTGGTTGAGAATGCATCGAATGAGTGTAAGAAGACGCACATGCATCTTAAATATATGTTGTTTGAATTTAAAATAAGTATTTATAATTGACGATAAGGAAATATTTAGTGATTTAATGTAGGTAAATTTTAAAAGAGCGTTTTATATTTTGATATGACTTAAATCCTTCCGGGCACAGAAAATTCACTTGATTGAATTAAATTTAAATACGTAAATACAAACCATTTTATGATCGAAAAACATTTATCCGATTTAATTTTGTTTACTTAAATGATTTAATATTTCAAAACCACATCTATTTGCAAAAGTTTATTTATTGAAAACCAAATAAACGAACGTTACACACAATATTATTATTTTATGTGATGTTTATTTAATTGCTTGGCAATATTTAATATTTTACGATAATTAGGTATTCAGAAATGATTGTTGAAACGGAACCAATAATATTTTATATTTATATGATAATGCCTACTCTATATTAAATGTATTTTATTATAAATTCACAAGATTTCTACCCTAAAATGAATATATTATTTGATATTTAATAGATATAATAGTTATGGGTATGGTAACGATATTTAATCGGATAGTAACAATATTGTTTAGCTTATAAAATTGTTGTTACGTAGTTAGTATAGCCTATAATGTGTTTATTTAGTTTTCGTTGTAAATTCATGTAAATGTTTACTGTTGGTTTAAACTAAAATTGTGCTTTAGGGAAATTTTAAATAATATATTTAAAATTCATTATACCTGCTGGACTTAAATTCAATATTTTGCAAACAAAATGCTACCTTGTCGTCGTACAAGTACTTTTTATATTTAGTGAATATATTTTAAGTTTTTAAATGCTCCCTCTCATATATTTTCTATGATGAAAGTATATTTATGTTTGTTTGGAAAACAAAGTTTATATACATAATGATGTTGTATACGATGCTCTCTATATACATTACATATACAATGCTTTTTACTCTTTTTGTTTTTGTTTTTTTTTAATTCCTATTTTTCTGTACGTACATACATATACAATACATATATTATTGTGTATAGTGTGCTTGCTGTACAATATATTGTAAGATATTGGTGTTTTTAAATTATTATAAATTCTATAAACCCCGTACTTTTGGTATACATAAATAAATTGATATTATTTAATGTATATTATTAGTATATAATATGGTGGTGTACGTACATATATTGAATGAAAACATTATTAATTTCCTGGAAACTTTTTAAAAGTACCGTTCCACTTACAATTTTTATCTACAAGTTTTATTGAAAAATATCACAACAATATTTTCTGAAAACTATATTCAACTTTCGACAGAATTTTACCATTTACTTTAGTTTTCTACATTTATATATATTGTGATATATTTGTGTTAAAAGAAAACAATAATATATTAGTGCTGTGTTAAACTTAGATAACTACAATTCAATGTTAGCAAATTTAAACCGTGATCAAGAATACAATAAATGCTTTTGGTTAGATAATCTAAATTTATATTAGCCACAGGTTTTGAATATTTAATGTGTTTTAAATACTATTCCATGTATTTCGTATGGGCATTGGTCAAGCGGAGTTTTAGTAATTTATAGAGCAATAATGGTTTCTTTTTTATTATAATGGGAATAAAAATGAACAGATATGAGAAAGTTGTAAAACGAAATAGATATTTTATTTCGGAGGTTAACTTAATTATTTTTTTAAATTGAAACATTTTTCAAAAGATTTGGATTTTGAGTTAAATTCATGCAACATTTTTTATTGAATGTGTGAATTCTATCTAGAAATAGATTCTCTTTTTTAAGAATGGCTTTACTTCAAATCAATGTTATTCCATAAAATCAAACAAAAAACAATATGAAAATAATTTTACACTTTTGAAATTTCTGTAACAGAGAAAAAAAAAACACAAATGTTTCAAGGACTTTGTCGAATTTTTGTTTTAAATTTTGATGTTGAAAAAAGTTAATATTTGTGAAAAAGACAATGTCACAAATTCTTTAAAGACATCACATTATTGTTCAAAATATAACAAAACAGAGAATCACAATATTTTCCAGAACATATTGTTGTTCCATTACAAGTGTATGACATTATAAACACATTTTTCATTTTCTCTGTTATATTAACTTGAGAATATTCCATCTGTGTCACGGTCACATATTCTCCCCCTCATCGAAAATGAAAGAAAAAATGTTGAAAAATGGTGTAGATCGTGAAAAAGAGCCTAAATTGCCACTAATATCGACAATATCGTCTGACATAAGTTAGTTTTATATTGCTCGTATAAAGAATTCCATATACTTGAAAGTATTCGTTTATATTTGAAAAAACTTTTAATATTTATAGGTAAGAGTATCTACGTTTCTTTTTAAAGTGGATAAAATCTAAGAATACTTCAAAAGTGATAGATTAGTAATTAATATTATCTTCAAGTAAATACAATTCGAATATATTATGCTATACATATAACATAAAAAACAATATAAAAAAATATATATAAATAATACATATATGAACATTATTATTATATCCAAAATTTACTGATGCCAAGAACTTAAAAAAAAAAAAACAAAACAAACAAACAAATATTCATGTATTCCATAAAAGGAAGCACAAGAAAGAGCTGAAACTGCTCCAAATAGGGAATAACCGCATTTATTAAGATAAGGGGAAACAAAAAATAAATGGATATCGTTTTGAGTTTTAATATAGCATATGTTTGTTGGCCACATTAATTCGTGTACGCCATATTTCACATTCAATAAAACACCTTATATATTTTGTAGACGTTTCAGAGAATTCAATATTATGAATCAACAATATTTTAGCTTGAACAGTTTTTTTCAAATAAAATACACCTTTTTTGTTGGGACAATGTTAAAATTTCTATAAAATATAAAGCAGTAAAAAATCGTTATCTTAAAATATATTTGACTGGTCACAGGTTCTCATTCGGTTCGAAGGACCATACAATAAAATACATATTATTTTCTGATGTTGTTATTTTCGGAATATTTAACATGTTAAATATATATGTATTATTATTGTTTTATTATTATTTTTCCATATGACAACATCATGTATGAAAACATTTTGTCTTGTATATTATACCGAAATTATTATTTCTGATGGTTCGAATATTTTTTTCTAATAGTACGGCTGTGAAAACCTAGTAAGTATTATTTAATGGTCTAAATACAAAAAGGAAATATATTCTAACATTGTTATAAGCTAATAAATACGCATAAATTCATGGAAAGTTTTGGTTCTTGGTTATGTTCTGCTAAATTTCTTTTACGATATCGTGAATTTGAAATTTACTATGAATAACTACGATATCGTATTGTTTTGGCAAACTAGTTATTTGGATGTCACAATGTCCATAGTAAATGCGTAGTAAATTCATAGTAGTGAACATAATATTTCACAGTGTTTCGTATTTAATTTATATTATTGTGACTCACACCTATATTATTTGTAGTGTTCATGTATTTCATTTTTTGTAATTTTTTATAGTCATTTCTAGTAAAGTTAATTTGGTCGACACCAATTGCTGTAGATACACTAAAGATATAATGATGAAATTAATGTTCTTTAACTTGTAATGAGCCAATCAGAAGGTAAGTTATCCTCATTATAATCTGTGTGAATGGTCATTAAACCTGTAGTGTGTCCCAAGTATAAGGCAATATAATTACCGATTAAAAACTACGATAAATAAGTAGTCAGTGATGTTAAATTAGAAAGTTTCCATTTGTCTATTTTGTGAATATCTCGGGTATAAGGTAAAGAGAAGAAAAGATCTTTTAAATATAATTAGGCCATCATTAGTCTTCTTCAATAACAGTATATAAAACAGTGTAAAATGCTTAATAAATGAAGAATATGAAAAGTTGCCATTTGGAAAAGTTTCCAACTTTTTGAATTTTTTCATTTGTTAGAAATTTTGCAACATTATTGTATATTACGTTATTGAAGCGAGGGCTAGTAATGGCCTAATTATGTTTAAAAGATCTTTTTTTGTCTTTACCTTATAGCCATTAATAAAATTACCAAATGGAAACTTTCCACACTAACATCCCTGTTCCTAGTATTCATCGGATGTATATAGTATTATTATTAACGTTAATGTATTATATATATATAGCAACGATAAAACGTTAATAATAAATTTGATTTGCATTGATTTATGTTTATAAATACATTGGTTCATCATAAGTTGTTAAAAAAATGTGAATCACGATAAATTGTTAAAATATCATATAAAATGAAAATCATTGTAAACCTGGTAGAAATTTTAAAAATTATCGAAGCATTCTTTCTATTAAAACACCTTTATTTATATCCAAATACCAGAATTTTGGACCAATCGTATTTAAATTAATGCAATATCTTGCACTACTGTTACATTTTAGCATAAAAATTTTGTTTAACCAATGTTATTATTTGATTTTAATTTCACTCTTATCACCATGATTTTAGTAGTTGCATTATATTTTATATACCACTTCACACATCTGAATTGCCAATATACTAGCATATAATAAAACATGAAAAATTACTGCCTGGAAGGTAAATGCAATTGATTCGAAATACAATTACGATAATTTAATTTAAAAATTTAAAAAAATTGTACTCAATGCTAATGCATTTATTTATTATTTAAAATGTAGTTAATGTTGTACATCATTTTCAACTTTGTATATTTTATCCGCAAGCACCAAAGAGCTCTGCACTGGATTCATATTTATAAATTTTATTTGTATTTTAAGAAAATGAAATAGCCATCTTTCTCTATAAAAATAGATCTCTAATTGTAGTTGACGTTTCATTTTGTCTTCTTTCCTTTCCTAAAGAAAGTTGGCAAAAATAACTATTAATATTCTTAATGGAAATTTTAAATATAGCTCTTACACAAAAGAGCATAGTGTTTGCTATAGCAAAATTTAAATAATAAATTTTAAAATAAAATGAAATTTTTGTTTTATATAATTATCACTTTTTACTATAAAATTTTCATACCATAAATTATTCTGGGCGAGCGTTCAACAAAATTCTCGACATGGTATGGAAATTATTCGATTTTCCTTTTCTGTTGAGTTCGTACTAAACTAAAGTAGAGACACATTTGCCTGTAACAAACCATACCATACAGACTTATATTATTATACAATTGTATATTTACCTAAAGCGTCTGGTGTGGATATTAGCTATCATAGGTCCAGAATACGAAAGGATGTGCATAAAGTATTTATAAAACATATAATGCATGCATTTGTATATATGATATAGAAATGTAATGTAATGGATTTCGTTTGGTATATGAATGAAATACACATAGTATTATAGTAAGTATTATAAATATTATGAGCTATGTCTCTATGCATTTTGGTACAAAGGTGTTTAATAGTCACCCAATGTCTTCTTTATTTATTATTTTTTTTTTTTAATTTTCAATTTTTTTATAATTTTGTTAGGCGGTTATGCCAACATTAGTTCGAATCGAGTACCTTTTGATCATAACGTGATAATAGATATGAGTGTGAGAAATTTTCTCGCTCACCCCCATTAGAACATAATGCTACCCGATACGAACTATAATGTGGGATAACCGCCCTAGGCAGTTAGGGCAAATGGCGTTAGTTATTTTCAACGTGATGTAATGCGTAACCAATCATTGTTTCATTATTTGGCCTTGAAGAAGCAAGCGTTTTATAACCTATAAGTATTATTTCGAAAAGATCTTTTTCCCAATAATCCTGTGAAAAAAGAATGGGAAACCCTCTTTAAACCACAACCCAAACATACATTGAATTTAGTATAATAATATAATGTAATTTATTATCTCGACGAATATTATGCATTCTGCTGAATGCGTTTACAGATATTATATATGAATTGCAATATATATCGATTACAATTTACAAACTATATCTTTGATAGTCTTTAATTTTACCATAAAACTATAACTATATTTTTAAAAACATATAGTTTAAATTCTACTAAACTAACAACATATAAGTAAACAAAAGAAAAAAAATAGATAAATAAAAACAAATAAGCAAATAGTTTCTATTTTCCACTAACTCAAATAATCAAATAATGTTCCGATATTTCAATATATTGATATTGAGTTTAAAATATTTTGTATTATTTTCATTTCATCCGTTTCGTATAAAAAAAATATTGAACATTATACGTAACGGTAAATATGGTAATGACGGAAATAGAGGTAGGTAATAAGATTTATACAATATTCAAGAAAATTTATATTTCTGAATACGAGTAATCTTGCATAAAAGGAAGTAAATTCATCAGTTTGGCAGCGCGCACATGTAATCTGATTGCTGGTTAGATAAACATTTTCATAAAGAATATATAAGTCTTTTATTCATTGTGCACGTAAACAGCATACTAATATTAATTTTAAATAATAAGCAAGAAATAATAAGATTATAAATCAAAAAATTTATATGTGACTATTTAATAAGTTTTAATAAAGCCTTGGCAAAAATGGAAAATAAATAAACATCTATTATTAAACGATCTCAGTTTAAGAATGTTTAAGGAAATTATTATTATTATATATATATAAATTATTTACTATATAGTACATACCCTACTGACAATTAAAATACCAAACCTCGGATTCTCCTAACCTCCGAATCGGAAAAAGGTTCGGATAGTT
>JAABKK020021940.1:0-18127 GCA_011634745.2 Catotricha subobsoleta | reverse complement strand
AAACACCTCATTTTCAGTTTTTCAAATCGATGGGGCGAGTTCTAAAAATTTTTTTTTTTCGATAATATTTTGTTTCCTTTACTTTGGAGTGTAATGGTATAAGAAAATGCCCTGGGAGGTTAACTTTTCGAAAAAAGTGTTTTTTCTGGGACAGTCTAGTATACACATTGCAACATAAAAATCAACGCTATACGCAGCATATACAAAGTTACACATGTAAACAGCAGTTGTTTATTGGGATTGAAATAGACATATTTTAAACTTTTAAGTGCCAGCTTTTATAACTAATAGTAATTTATATTAGAATATAAATTAACCTTTAGCATATTAAACTAGAACAATGTAAATTGTTTCTCGAAAATTATGTTTTGGGGTTTGACCCAAAATTGGTTTTATTGTTTTATTAACTTTGTGGATAGCTGAATCCCCAACTAAATTATATATGAAAAGAGATTTTTAAATTTTCGTTATTTTGTCATAAAATTGTCTTTTATGTGATTAAATATGTTCTATAGATGATATTAAAAATACCAATCTGTATGACTAACTTGGTAATATGCAGCACGCTCACAATAAAAAATTGTTTTCCGTGTAGATAAATGGATTTCATCTGTTCGAAGCAAGGCTATTTTGGATATTATCAACTTTTTTTTTAGCAATCTATGAACTGTTTCATCTACAATGACTGCGTTCAGCAAAAAAAAAATACTTTTATGAATACGACTTCGGTCAATGCCTATAAAAGCCGAAGTAACATAGACAAATATTTTTAAAGAAATTACATTTTTTTTGGGTTGAAATATATTTATTGAAATGTAATACATCTGAAATATACATTCTATATTCTCAAGACTACAATACGCCGTGCCAGTTCAAATGTAAGACATCTTAAAACATAAATTTGATGCAAAATGTTGATATTGATATCGTATAAAGATACAACATTTTGCATCAAATTTATGTTTTAAGATTTCTCTTATTTTTGAACTGGCACGGCGAATATTACAATACAATACATCTTATGTAATGAATAAAAATGTTAAGTTTATTATACACTTTTCAAAATATATTTATATTATGCTCATTTCGTTGTATAGGATTCAGGTTTAAAGTTAAAGTTAAAATAAACAAATCTAGTTGGTAAACCAACGAATTTATTTGTTTGGTATATTTATGTTAAGTCTAGTTACTTTACCACCCTTCAACTGCTATTCACAAATTATATTAATAATTAATCCGATTAAAGTAATTTTCAAGAATATTTCATAAGATCAAATAATTTAGATAAATAATTAGCAAAATTTTGTTTTCTTAATTTCTGTCATAATATTTTTGGAAAAAAACAGATACCTATAGATCAACTATATGATATTTCGCCGTATGAACTTAAATTAGTTAAATGTAGAATCTATGGTGCACGAAATTGTACTGCTTTAGTTTTTAAATATTTCAGTGCTAGAATCAGGATGTACTTTTCCGAATCCGGATCATTTCATAACTTCAAGAATTATTTTTTTCAGTCCAGCCTAATATTTATTTAATGTACATTAAAGTTATTAATCTTTTCTTGTGTCATTCAAACAATTTCAATCTCCACTGAATTTACTTAAATCATATTAAAATAATATGATTTATTAAAAAACTGAACAAAATTTCATAAAGTTATAATGAGAACTGTATATTACCATTGAAGAGCTTTACACAACATTAAATATGACGCTTTACAAAAAAAAAAGAGAGCAAAATCTTTTCGCTAAAATATTACATATTTGGTCTAGAACATGTTTTATAATAGGTGCTCTTAAAATAATAAATATGAAATATGCTATTATTTTTGTCACCCTTATCGAACGTTTCGACGCGCCGTACAATCGTTGATGGCGTCCTTCATGTAAAAAAAAAAAAACATATTTTATGTGTAAACTGTGTTTCCATTACCCTTAATTGCATCCCCTTATTTAAAAAGAACAAAGATAAATATATTTTTCCTCTTTTTCTCTTTTATTTATTTTACAGAATTTCTATTTTTCATTTTGAAAAAAATAATTGATTTCTTTTTTTGTTATCTACAAGTTAACATCTATGTAGCTATAAACATATTTCCTTGCCTACACTTCATTATTCATTTGCATCTTAACACAATGTGAAAATATTATAAATTCTAGTATCAATCATTTTTTTAACCTCTTACCTAAATCATTTCAAAAAAAAAAAAACCATTCGTTCAACTTTCCACAAGCGAATCTTTTCCATTCCCTTTTTTTTCTTCTTTTCCATGAAGAAGAAGAATTTTTCCCTATTTTATATCTTTTCTTATATATTATCTTTATGAGAAGTCTTTATTCGCACTCCTGCCGTGAATCGTTACGGTAGATATGACTATTTTCTTTTAACATTGGGCTTTGTATAGCAAAGCTTTTGTATAGACGTTAACATTTTCCTCACTAAACATAAATGCGATCAAATAGCTATCCACATATTGTATGAAAAATAAGAAATCTTTAAATAAGTAACTTCATAAATAACTTCTGACGTATGAACAACATAATGAAAAACACAAAGAAAAAATAACGAGTCGAATTTATCTGTATTTTGATATATAAAAAAGTATTATATTATGTTCGAAAATTCAATATGTGATTATTTATACGAATTTATAATCATGTTAGAGCGATTTAAAATAAATTAAAACAATAATTATAAACTATTTTAATTATATTTGATCTATAGTTTTATTACTCCTATTATTACATGGTACACTAACTATACTTTAACTATTGTACCATATCTTAGACCTTTAATATATAGTCAATTTATTTCGGGAAGTGGTCTATTGTAAGTCTTATATAAAAAAAGATATAAAACCGATGCCAATTCAAAACATAATTTTAATTTTTTTCTGACAAGTCCGATTTCAATCATTTTTCACAAAAAGCATCACTGCAATTTGCCAGAAACTTTCGGATTAATAATAAATTATTAATAATAATAACTATATTAATTTCCCGCAAAATATCTTCTATTTGTATCAACACTAATTTAACAATAGCAATAGTGTCCACACGAATCAAGTCAATTATTTCAAATTTATTATCAAACTCTCTTTGTAAATCTATCTATAAATGGTAGCCTCGACATAACAGGCAGAGCAAGACAATAAAGTAGGATATATAAATTTGATATTTGGCACAAGAAAATTAAATCTAGTGACAGTTTTACAGAGGCGGACTAGCTATACAAGCTAACTGTGATATATGGTTTAGGTTTAATAAGAATCCCATACGAAAAAAAACACATTGATTTTGAGCGAGATTTTGAGCTTGTTTCTGTGACATATTACTATTATTACTATTGCCTATAATATAGACTTCACTCATATATTGAAAAATGTGCAAGTTACTTATGTTGTTAATCAAGAACAGTAGACAATCCTGCCACCTAATAGTTCCACGAAATTACAATAAAAATTCTGAAGCTTATTTTGAGATTCAATTAACAAATGCCTATTAATAGGTTATTGAATCCACTTTTGTAAAACTTTCTCTATATATAATTTTATTTTATTTTTAAATAATGTTTATAGTTGCACAATAGACACATCAAGGGCACAAGTTAATTTATTTTCTAATAGATTATTGTATCAAAGCCACAATATATGACTACGACTACCCAACAACAACGCAATTTTCATCCTCATTAACTTTAAACTGTTACCTGTAATAAATGTCCAGATTCACTACCCATAACCCTATAAGCTCAGTTAATGGATGTTAGCATAGTAGTTTATGGGTATGAAATTTAGTGTTTGTTCACAATATGAACTATTTTATTAGGTTGTTTTGTTTTGATCACACCACAAACTAGAAAACAGTACGCGTGTTCCTTTATAATATTAATGTTGTGGGAAATCCAACTGAATTGTAATATTTCGAGGACTATAATAAAACTTCTAATTTTGCCATCTCGCTATGTACTGTGCTTTTATAATTATAAGTAATTGTGCAAGAGTTCATAAGTAAGGTAATAAGATTTCAGATTAAAAGAAAATGTTGGTGCACATAAAATTTCCTTACTTCTTAAAAATCGAATTATTAATGTTTTACTAAAAGAATGTAAAATGAAATTGTATGTATTGTTATTTTAATGTTAAACTCAAACTGTTGGTTACCAAAAAAAATATATTCTAGACGCCATCCCACATACATATTCTATCTTTCCATAACAAATTGATTAATAAAAACCAAAAATATTATCATATTATTTAAATTATGATAATTATTTATTAATTTTACTCTTTTCCAATAGACAACAAAATAACAACAAATTTTTGATTTTTTTTTAAATATGTTATAAAGTATAAAAAGTATGAAAACATAAACATAGCTCAAAGCAAAGGTAATGAAAATAACCTTTTACCGTTTTAATTTGCATTAATTTTTCAGAATAAACCCCACTCTTCTGACAATAGATTCCATTCTTATTCTTATTTAATATACAATAAAAATTCATCAAGCACCAAAACAGATAGGGTTATTATTATATTGCCTAAAAACATTCGTAAATAAAATATAAATACCCATCAGTTTTTGTTTCTCAAGCTCATCGTCATTCAATAACAATAAGCCCAACCAACATTATTCTATAATATAGAAAGTGGTCCATATTATATATATATATATATATAGATATAGATATATATATAATTATATTAAAATACGTACCCAACAGCACTGTTGTTTATAATACATCCTTTATTAAAACTGCCGCTAATGCTCCATGAATATGGCATTAATTAAAAGACTTATAATTGTTATTCAAGTTTTAGCTTTATTTTATATTATAAATTTAGAGTAAAAGCCTATAATAATGTCATAGTAATTTTATTTTTACTTTTTAAAGGAATTATTAGCAGATGTTGAAAATTCAAATTCAGAAACATTCGAATTAAGTAAGCTTTTATCAAAAACGCATGCACTTCAAAAAGTTTGCTTTTGTTTTGTATACATATTTGCTTCAGATAAAGTACAAACTATGAAAACAATATATCTGCTCTACGATCGACGAATTATTTCAATAATAATCCTTTAACTCATCTTTATAAGAATAGATAGAAATAGTTAAGATAATCAACACAACTCATTGAACTCTTACCACATTTTTTCTCTCACAATATGAATATTATACCAAACCATAAACCTTGAGACAAATTTTTTTTTGTATGCTTTATTGCTTTTATTTCTGCTTTGCTGTCTTGCTGTTTTTTTTTTTAAATCACAATCTAATTGACATGAGTAACATGGAAATGGAACATCTCATGTTTTATACCCGTATGTCTATGTGTACATCAAGTGTGAGGATAGTAACATAATATGTGAAACACATTCTTATACACATTTTTGTTGAATAAAAATCTAAAAGAAAAACAGAAAAAAAAACGACAACAGCTTTTCATACATTTGGGCGTGAGGCATATCGTCTAGTCAGCATATTCACAAGTATTCACCATATCTTATATATGCTTTTGTTTGTTTATATTGTCTTTCTAAACTCAAACTACATAAATATATTTTGGCTTGCCTAACTTTAATGGATTTCAGTATATTCAATATACAAAATAAAATATCTAGGTATACAAATATAATGTACTACAGAAACAGAATTATATAGGATGCAGAACATAAAGGTGGTAGTTATATACGCGTACAAGATTACGAAAATATAAAAAAAGGAAAGAAAAAAAAATAACAGAAAAGTGTAAAATGTTTTTCATGGAAATTTATCAACATAAAGGCATCTGGCATGTAAACAATTTTTTTTTTTTTTTATTAAAATGCGAATGATAAAAATAAGAAATATATATTTACTATATGAATCTGTAAACATATTACGACTTACCTGACGCTTTTGGCAGCTACGTCATACGTTAATATGCATGATAGGGTAGGCGATATAACTAATTTATCGAGAAAAATATATGTTTGCAAGTTTTTCTTCTTATTTATAAAAGTAATTTTATGGATGGACTGTATCTATTTTTTAGTTACAAGTTAAAAAGGTGACCCAGAAAAGCAGTACAATGTAGTTAGACAACCGGAAATGGGTATAACTAGATTTTTTTTCTGTAGATTGACTGAGTACGTAGTATTAGTGTTCCGTAAAAAAAAAAGTTTGATGGATTTCAACATCCTCAAAGATATTGAAATACATAGAACATCCTCCGTCCCAAAGATATTGTAGATACATAGATGGATAGTGTCGGTAAAGCAGGCGAAACCTACTTGAAGTAAGCCCTACGTATGTCTTTTGCTCTATCATATTAGTATTGTCATTGTTATATCAGAATTTTATTTTAAAGTGAGGTCATATTTAACTAGAAAAGACATACGTTAGGCTTATTTCCTACTTCTTTTTTTAAAATATGTGGTTTCATTTTTAGTCGGTAATATGTATTTCAATAGCTTTGCGCACACCCCATTTGAAAACAATAATATTTTTAAAAAAAATGTAAGTTAGTGGGTTTGAGGATTAATTTAAAAGGAAGATCTTTACAAAGACATTGGGTACATGTCTTAGTCTTATGGCAATTTTAATCCTCTTTATTAACCTTTTTTTAAACACTCGATGATGCATATCAAAGTATGTCTATACTTTGATGCTTATATATGTACTTCTCTTTCGTTAAGTTAACGTCAAAGTGAGTATAGGTATGTTTCTCTTGAAAATCATGCTTCTTTCGCTATTTTTATACATTTCGAATATATCCTTAGTATGATATTTTCAATCAAGATCAAACTGAGTTTAACTTTAACTGGCTAACATCGAACCTTAATTGAAAAATTGGTTTTAATTTATTTAATTATAAAGAAACTTCTATGCGAGAAACACTTTAATATTCATTCTACTGAGAATTTTTTAACGATGGTATTTACAGAGCATATATAATATACTAATATAAATTCTCTGGTATTTATTTTACCAATTTATAAAAATCACTCAGTGATACGTTTTTAATTGATTGAGAATATTTAATTAATAAACACATTTCAATCAATTACTTTTTTTGTTGTTCTATTTTGCTGTTCTCATTCATTTACCTTTTATTCCCAAAATAATTTCATTGATTGTTTATATTTCATCAAAATAAAACCCGAAATTGAATCCTATTGAATTTATTTTAACTGCCTTTTTTTTCGTCTGTTTTAAATAAGTAAATAAGGAGGTTATTTTGGGTATTTCAATAAATTTAATATAAAGTTCCTGGAAAAAAGAAACGTTTATTTTTCGTATAATGGGTAAATGGTAACATTACTGTAAATTTTGTATGAGCTATAATGTATTTTTCGATTAGTGCATTTCGTTTAGAGATTTTTTTTTATTTAAGCCATTAATAAAAAATACATACATATTTAGTATATTTTTCACACTATATACTTAGACCATGTTCAATTTATATATTTATTAGTTCAATAACACTACTACTGTTACCCGTCAAACTTATTTTTTCATAATTGTTGGAAAATGTCTGAAATGTATTTTAAAATTGAAAATTTTCATTTTCCGGCTTTTCCGTTTACAGAAAATCTTCCAAGTGGATTGTTTCACCCTTGGTGTGTCACCAAAAAATACAATTTATGTTTTTTTTTACCTTCAAATGGAACACAAAAAAGTAAAAAAATCGAAAATATTCTATAAGTGAAACATATCATCCTAAGGATGCGACCGAGTGGTGGTTCACTTAGAGGAGTTATACTGCATATGTATCATATCAATTAAAAAAATATAAAATATCAGTGACCAAACCAGAAAAATTGCATGTTATTAAAATCATAAAAAAAATTGAAGCACGTTTACATGTTTATAAAGTTTTTCTTGAAAATGAAAGAAGAAAAAGTTTTTCTGTTCACTTAAAAAGTTTGTGCTCGTGACATTTGATTTCATGTTATCCCGCTATTATTTCCTAGTAAGAAAAAAAATTAAAATAGAAAATAAATGCTTATTTTTTCTGTTTTTTTTTTTTACTCTTATTTAAACTTTCAATGGATATATAGATGTGCATATTTTCCTTTTGTTTACATTATTAAATTCTAATAACAGGTATCTCACTTGGGCGCTTTTCTCAAGTTTTGGTCACTAAATTAACTTTTTTCAAAAAATTTACAGATTGAGTGAACAGATGGAAACCAAAACCTATATATTTTCAAGCAAGGGAGATTCTGCATCTACGTGGTCGAGGATCAATATCTGTGTACTAAATCTTGAGAAAAAATATAACATAAAATAAAAAAATATGTACTATACAGGGTGTCCCAGAGTGAGTAGCCCAAACTTCGAAAGTGTATTCCTGGAGTCATTCTAAGCAAAAAATTGTATTGGAGGGAGGGGTCGGAAATTGACCGTTTTCGAGTTATAGCGGTTTGAAGTTCGTAAGTTTGTATGTTTATGAGGTCGCAGATTAAATCAGTGAAATCGTCATAGCTCGTCGAAACATTAACCGATTTAGATGAATCTACACCCCCGTAGTTTGGGCTACTCATTCTGGGACACCCTGTATATAATTGCCGCAAAAATTAATCGTTTATTATTTTTTTTCTTAGAACAACACAGTATGCAAAACAATTCTAAATGGAAAAATTCTGTTCTTTAATAAAAATAAAGAAATACAAACACCATTCTATTATTTTTCGTCTGATTAAGTGATTATATATGTGAATTTAGAATTAATGGATTAAACGTCGTATTGCAATTGTTTTTTTTTTCCAAAATTTAGTGAGATCGCTGTAATTTTATTATCAATATTTCCAATTTACCGTATATAATCTCGTGATAGGTAGAGTTTACTAAATACAAGATTTTTTTACCATAGATTGAGTGGTTTTTCTGCATTATTTTTAATGTGTGCTTTACCAAATGAACTTAACACTAAACAGTCATTAAATAATTTCTTTTTTTTAATTATTTCGTACCTTTTGCAGTTTTTTTTTTATCTATTCTTATAAAAAAAAATCTTTTTGCTTCAATATCCTTCTTTACAACGATCAGTTTATTAAACAATTTATATAAATTCAAAGTAATGCAATATTAGTTTTTTTTTTACACTTCCCAATTTTAAATTTATATTGTATATATTTGTATTTAAAAACGTTTTTTTTTTATATACTTAGAAAATCATTGCGTATATTAAACAGCATCTACGATCAGTTCGAATGTAAAGAAATAAGGTTCGCAGCTCTATTCAATTCAATTTTTAAGAAGCAATTGTAGTGTATCATTGTTAGTGAGGTATCTTTCAAGATTTATATACATTATCTCATCATTTTCGTTCTACATAGCTATGCGATGAGTTTTCTTCTTCATTCACAGATTACCATCATTAATTCGTTTTTCGTTTAGAAAAGCTTAAAACGGTATTATCTACACCCTCAACCATTATAATACATTATAGAAAACAGTTTGTTTTTGTGTTGAGTTCAACACAGCAAATAGGGAACAAATAGATGAATAACATAAAATGCGAAAATTTTAAAGGATTTACTTCGATTTAGTATTTTACTATATTTGAAAACACGAGATTAATGTCCTTCTTCAAAATGTTCATATTCTAATTTTTTTTTCTCCTCTGAAATAAAATAATTAATTTATTTTGGGCTTTTATTCTGATAATTTAATATCACTAGGTTTATATTACACCAACTAATTTTTGATGATGCAACTTTTCTTCATATGATGTACACCACTAAAACCATCCCCAAAAAAATTTTAGCGCAAAAACATAACAAAAAAAATATAGGTACACGATAAGTTTTTGGGGGAGGGTTTTAGGGGTGTTCATTGTAAGGAGAAAAGTTGCACCGTCAAAAATAATTTGGGGTTGCTTATAAGTATTTTTTATCCGTTTAGAAGTTATCCCCATTTACAAATTTAAGGGACCATATTTAAGTGCCTAATGTAAACCTAGTGTGAGTAAGTAATAAAAATTTTTAGAAAATGTTTCTTTTTTCTTTATTTATTATTTTTAATTCAATTCAATTTATTAATTTAAGTATTTTATATTCAAGTATTTTTTGTGATATACAATTATAGTAAACTTTTCAGCAATTGACGTTATTATTTATAAATATATATTTAAATTTATGTGAAATTTTTAAATTTTTTAAAGGAAAATGAATGATTATAAACCTTTATGTAAAGCAAAAAAAATATCTTTATTTATTATTAATAATAAAATATTACATTATAGTCTTACTAGCATACTACTTTGATACTACTGTCCAAGATTATTTTTACAGAAAGTATATTATGTGGATTATTAGAAGTGAAGTAAAAGAATTGTTGTAAATTACAAGTGAATAAAAGAATTACCAATTTTAATTTGTCAGCAGTTAAATTTGTGCGTTTTCATTTATTTTATGCCGTACACAAAATTCGCCTTTCCCACATGGTGACTCAACCGTGATTAGGTAGAAAATTCGGATTTCCCACATGTAGATAACTATATATAGAATAAAGAATAAGGAATAACTCACATAGCACAGAATTTCTCGCAAAAAGAAAACTTAGATTAATCTGGAATTTGCCCTAATTTATTTATTAAAAATATATTCATAATAACTCACTAAATAATTATTACATAATTACGTATAAGGTATCTTCTACCCTAGAGCAGTTTGATTTTGTATGGAGTGACTCAGAAAATTTATCAATTTAAATTTTGAAAATTCTTAAATTCAGCGGTCATGATTCAATATAATTGAGTTTTAAATCATATTTTATATATAATTTTTTTAATCAGTTATTTAGTTATTTAGTTATTTTCTTTTAATTGGTTATTGTTTTTTTTTAATTGGTTATTGTTTTGCAAAAATAAATATAAATACAGGGAATATATATAAAATAAGATAGAATAAACTCAGAATTATAGTATGGTCAATAAAAATTAATTTCTTGTTTCATAAATGAAATTTAAGGATGGACAAAGTAAATTTATTAAGATGATGGTTTAAGTATTCTTGCATTTATTAATTAATTAAAAATAATAATAAAACTAAGCATAAATATTATGAATACTTATAAATGGAAGAAAAAAATGCGAGAATCTCGTGCTTATCAGTTATTTCAGTTGATAGTCTCTTATTTTAATGGATTGAATTTCATTATGTCTACTAAAAAAAATCCTGTATTTTTCTCCTTTAAAAATTCAGTAAAAAGTTAAAACTTTCATGATAAATAACAAGAAAGAAATAAAATATTGAACAATTTAACATTTTAAAAATCATATTGTCAATATAAATTATCCAATACTTACCAAAAAATACATAAATGAAATGAATGCATTAAAATAATTATTATTTGCAACGATATAATATTCAATTGATTCAATTATAAATTTTGTGAGTTCCATCAATTGGAAAAAGAATAACGTGTCGGTTAACCATTTATAGAAAATCGTGGACACATAATTAATGTAGCTATTTTACATATGTCAACCACATCATTAATATTTTGTAAATCCAATTAAAGTATTTTTTTTTTATTTTTAGATGACTCATGAAAATTAACCAGTTTGATTATTCAAATATTTTTCATTTTGACTTTTATAAGTGAATATATCAATAATAATTATTGTTGTATTATTAAATTTTCAATTTTTGTAATTTTATTTTATTTTCAATCTTTTTCAATAAATCATGTAATTAATCTTATTTCATTCAATAAAAATGGAAATATTTTCGTCAATAGCGATTATATATTTAGCAAGTGGCGGAATATAGTAATTAATTAAAAAGAATAAACTTTAGATATTTGGTTTTGGCGGCTTTTTCAAGATGAAAATATTGAAGTCTATGCGAAAATTGTGCTTTTGAATACAAGAAATAATATTTCTTCTACATTATTGTTTAAGCCACCAATGTGAAGCTTTTGGGTGTTATTACTTTTTATTTAAAAAGAAAGAATAGCAATCTCGCGCGAGATCAGCAAATAGAAGTCTAATGCTTAGCAAATTTTCCAAAGTGGGGCCTAATAAAAAGTATATATATTCGAAATGCATCTAATTTCATATAAATCCGTGCGTGCGGTTCAGAACATATCCGTGAGAATTAGATGATTGATAGATTTTGAGATATTAACATTTATCGCGGCTCAAAACTCAGACAGTAGTGTAAGTAAAATTTTGTACTAAATCTGATTTATCGATAAAAAAAATTTACCAACATTTATTTACTTTTCTAAACTGCCTTAAACTATTTTAAACTGTATAGTATAGTACCCAAGAGCAACAAACTGTATAATATGACCTTTTTAAAATAAAGAAAAAATACAACCGGAATAATGTTGATTTCCTTAAAAATATAATAAATTTATGGTTGGCTGTTATGTAAACTTACTTGTCAGTATATCTATATTCAAAATCTGTTTAGCAACCACATACATTTTTAATATTAGTCAGTCAGTCAGTCATTTAATGTAATATTTTCTGCAAATAACATGTGATTAATGAATCAACAACATGAAATACATATTTTTACTTCATAAATATAATAAATAGAAAAAGTTAGTTTTTTTTTTTTTAATGATTCAGCTATTTATCTCTTAAAGGAAAATAAACCATAGCCTAGTTTAATTGTATATGAAATTTCTTCGGAATGTATTTAATATATATTTTGTTAGAAATATCAAGGGTTTTCTTTACAGCAAGTTGAAAAATACAAAGTATTTTCTTTTCTCTTTTACTTCTACAACGATATCGAAACAAAACGAAATCAAATCAAATATTCAATTCACATCAAAACAATTTAACTAATATAATTTCTTTCTGTTGCTTATTTAAGTCATAAACTCATAAGCATCTATGAGATATTGTGAGTAAGCGTAATTACATTTCGGTTTTTGCGTGCTTTTCTATGCAAAATTTATTTATGTTTTTATATAAGTATTTTTACCTTATTTATATAATTTTTCTTATTTTGTACTCATTCAATTTTAGTAAGTAGATCATGCGGACAGATGAGTGCTGGCAACCAGAAAATTGTCTTTTGGATATTTTTTTTTTCGCTTGTACAAACTAATTTCGGTATATCGACTAAACAAATTCTAACTCTTATATACCAACGTCCTAAATCGAAGTTCTATCTATATATTAAAATATTTCTCGTTTGATTACTTTTACAATCAAAAGACTTCGAATTTTTATAATATATATCTTTTTGTACATCTGGTACATCGTTTATTATTACTTTTGTTCTGGTTTCCGTATGTTCTTTTGTTTATGCTCGTTGTGGAAAAAATATAAATTTGAGACAATCATTTCCATTTAGACAGATGGATGAACAATACAAAAACTTTGATGCGTACAGAGTTTATTTTTCTTATAGTATTTTTCGGTTTACAAGTTCAGCAGAACGAGGAAAAATTTTGACATCACATAAAAATTATATATAGGTACATATTTATCAATGAGTAAAGTAGTTTTTTGTTTTTTTTTTGCTATTCAACCTTTATATATTATAAATATATTCATGCGCTTTCTAGATAAGAAAATGGAAAACCTTTTCCATTTCGATTGATATGATATTTGATTTTATTTTATAATACATTGCTTATTTGGATATTGTTTATAAATTATAAAGAAGATATTAATCATACGGAAATAATAGAACTTTGGTTTGACTGAAAAAAGAACTATTTTGCTAAAATTTGAGTATAGCTATCTACAAACAACATAGTTTTTAACATAGAAAACAAGAATTATTTCAATGGCAAACTTTTCAAACACTTTTTCCTATTTTATAAATTTAATAATTTTAATTAAGTTAAATTTCGAGTAATGAGATTTGAAAATACACTGTAATCAATCACATTATTTATTATTAGATATTAATACAATAAAAATAGGTTTAAAAGTGATGCAAGTCTACATCCTATGGAAATATAAATGCATTAAATACCATTTTATGTGCACACTGCACATAGTTGCAAATTTAAGGATAAATACAACTAACGCTATTCATGAATTAAATAATTAACAATGCAAAATATTGTTAAATTTCGGCTTAATAAGAAAATCCTTGATAAAAAAAACTATACAATTGACAAATTGTAACTCACAAATAACAAATGTTTTTGTTCTACTGACCTTAAAAGCATTGATTGAATATGATTTTTTATTTATATTTTAAGTATGACGATTTTTTATCTTCTTGAACAACGCAGGTACATTAAATTGCTTTATTAATTGATGACAGCAAAAAAATATTTTATGTATGGTGTGAAAGACAAATAGTTAGATAATAATAATAATTTCTGTCAAATGCGTTTCGATAATTAATGAATTGCTGATTATCCATATTTAAGATTATTATAATTTGTTCACGTAACATTATTATTCTGTGACAAGCATTCAATTAATATCTATTATTATTATAGCTATTAAATATTTTCCAACATCGAGGTTGAATCTGATAGATCATGATATAATTTATTACCTTTAATATTCTATTCTTATAATGAGTCTTATTAATGTAAAGAAAATTATAGAAAAATGTATGTAGAATCTATAGAATGCAGGCTGAGCACATAATACAATATGATTGGTTTTTACTTCTCCTAATTATAAGTTGTTAAGCTTATATAATTAAAAACCGCAAATAATTTTTAATTATAATGTACATGAGGCAAGAGCAAAACAATGAAATGAAATGGTTGAATTTTTCAGAAACTTTTCATTTGACTATTCCATACTGATTCAAAAGATTTTTATTCGAACAACAACAAATATAAAAAGTCAATCTATATGAGTTTATTGCCATCCAAAATAACTGGAGCTAATAATAATTAAGTACCTATGGAATCGATTATTTAAAAATATTCTACAGCCTCTGCCTATTATAAATAGCTAAAATCGTAAATTCTGTTCAACATATGCGCTAAATTGATTTTAATCTCACCAAAATACAATTTTCAATTGACTCAATTTCTTTCGAAAACCTTTTTCATTTATTTTAGTTTATTAAAATCTTTTTATGCGATATTATATAGCGCTATGTTTAATTTACCGATAACGATTTTTTATTCTTGATGTTGTTTTTTTTTTGTGCAGCAATATTTAACCCTTTTCCAACATACTGGCATCATACTAAATAAATACAATCGCAAAAACAACAACAAGCAATAATTGCTATTATTTTAATACTCGTTTTTTTTTTTTTGTAAATATAAAAAGCAAGTATGTATTAAATTTGAACAAACATATATATATATATATATATATATATATGTAAATGAGATTGCTACGATTTATACGTCATAAATAGTAGGTATCGTTGTCGTTGAATGAAATTTCATGATTATAACATATTGCAGTGACTGAAATAACAGGTAGTTCCAAAAGCTATTTATGTAGCTCCATATTAAAATCTCGGTTGTACAAATAATATAAGTCTTTTCGCACATGTACAAAGTTCTTTATTAACGTACCTTAGGAACACAATTTTTGAGTTACAGCTGAGTTTTCAAAACCTTGAATAATATTTTGGTTATGGATCGATGCCATTTGAATATGTTTTGACATAGTTATTTTTATCTCCACTACAAATCGTAAAAAAAGAAGAAGTGTTGGATGAGAATTTGTCAGTATAATTTCTTGTATGAATCATGAGTTTTTAAGATGTTAGAGCCAAAATAAAAATTTCTCAGTTATGTTCTTCATGAAGATACGAATTATGTTCCAAACATAAATAAGAAAGTGACAATTTGTTGAAAGTCGCTTAGGGGACAGCGCGATTTTTTTTTGTATATAATAGACAAAAAATGAGTAAGATAAGTTTTTAGTAAGCGATGAAATCTTTTCTTTATCGTCGGAAAAAAATGGTTTAAGGGCGGCAAAATGTATGCCACACACTATAGTTAGTTAATTTTGTCTAGAAACAGCGCACTGAATGCATAATATATATGGCATTGCATACAGAACGGAAAAACGTCATGTCCGAAACGTTTTGAGTTTGGAGATTTATTGTAAAACTGTACAGCATTGATAGTATAATACCCCCGGTTTTCATTACCAAATCACTACATAGTAAAGTAGGTACTAACGTAAAAAAAACAAGCTGCCAATGGATTGGTAACTACACGACTTAATTTCTCTTAAACAGGTATATTTTCACCAAAAAAAAAGTTCTGCGTCCTTTGGTACCTATATTGACCAAAAAAACCCTACCATTCAATCCTGATATCTATAAAAAGTGGTGAAAAAAAAGAAGCCAGTTCATTGAATTTTTTTTTTAAATACTAATAGTTAGTTAGTTAGTTATTTAGTTAGTTATCTGCTTTACTATTTCTTGATATTTTCTTATGTCTGTAAAATGTATATATTAAAAAGAAAATGGAAATTCAGAAATTTTTTATTTTATTAAATAAAGGATTAGATTTCCAAAAAAAAAGTATTAACAAGTAATTCACTCACACCTTTTTGATGATTCTTCGATCTCTGTATGAAATCTAGTTATTAAAATAAAAGTGCGTAATTTAATTAAATTTCTATAAATAACTCTTGAGCTTTATTATATTTCGATATTTCTACATTCGCTGTAAATAACATTATCATATTTTGTCTTTCGTTTAAAATAAATAACAATCTTACAAAAAAGAAACTCTATTCTCTAAATCCATCCTCTTATCACTGACTATATGTCATGGGAATGAAAGAATTCTATCCGAATAGCCGTGCACTTTAAGGTTATGCAAACAATAAGTATTAGATAAAATATTTGTTGAATTTATGTCTCACAAATAGGTATATCTTTATTAGATTGTAGTACGACGTCTATAATGGTATTCAGTTCATGTTTACAAATTGAATGAAAAATACAGGAAGTAGACATCTTTATTTTATTTTATGCTTTATATTTCTTTTTTGATCTTATTTATTTTTACGATTATCTTATATGCATATAATATCTATGTATAATGTATGTATTGTATGTATATAATCTTTTGAATAACTTGTACTTGTACTTTGATTAGTTTCTTTTTCTTGCAATATAGACAAAATATAATATATTTTACTTTAAATTGACAATACAAAGCAAAAGCTGCTCTTATTTTTTAAATAATAATAATAGAAAATACATTTTATATTAAATTAGCATAAAATCACAAAATGAATCCAGTTCTTCTCTATTAATTTCCATTTTTCTTTATTTTGAAAGTTGCTAATAGAGTCATCATTTTAAATTCAAAAAGGACAATATGAGAATATTCTGCTTTGCTGGTTTTAAAAGAATATTAATATATTCTTTTTATTTTCATTTTACGTTGAAATGATTTTGGAATGCTGTTTTTATTGTTATTGTTTGCTATTATTTCAAACCGCCTCTAGGCAACACAATGGTAGAGGTGAATTGTTGGAACGTAAATAGAAGTTTTCCAACATTTCCATTGTCATTTCCATTTTATTTTGTCTTAAATTTCAAGAATACGTTTATACTTGATACGATTTCTAATAGAATATCTCGTTTAATCATTTTATGTTTGTTGAAAATGGAAGCACTGGATCTTACAAAACCGAAAGGAAAACAACAAATTAAATTGCATATTGATTCAAATGCTCTTTACGTCTTTATCTTACTCAATATCCTTGCATAAAACCAAGTTAGGAGTTGTATTTTGTATTGTCTATGGTATTGCCATACGTATCTATCTCAAGTTGTAAGAAATTGAGAAACTCTTTTGAATCAATTCCATTTTATTTTATATGTGCCATATTTTTTTTTTTTTTTTTTTTATAAAATAAAATTTGAATTGAAATCTTTTCGTATTGTTCAAGGTTTTCAACAATACTTATATTGAATTACTGAATATAAAATATAAGTATTGTTCCAGTTAATATAATTTTATATATGTATATTGAAAAAAATAAAGAAATAAATGTAATAAAATCCCTACCATGTAACTTGAAATTAGATCGGCTATGCCCATAGATATGCTATACCCACACCGTAGCATAGTCGTAGAGTTGTTGGCTATGGCGCTTAGGGACCAGGGATCGAGTCCCGATTATGTCAAAATAAAAATGGTCCAGGCGTTTTTTCTAAGTATAATATTTACTGGAAAATACAATTGGGGTCATTTGTGA
>JAABKK020021929.1:0-18130 GCA_011634745.2 Catotricha subobsoleta | reverse complement strand
TGATCCTTACTGCATATTACAATAAGGCATATAATTGCTTGAAAAAAATGATGGAGATTGCCGCTTTTGGAATTAGAACCCTCATATATACATTATACAATTATACACATATGTTCATAATATATTCACATATAATAAAATTTAAAATAAATTTTAATAACTTTGTGTACGTGCCTCAAGCGATTATTTGGTTTAAAAGTGTAAATACACTTGTTTACAAACCTATAAAAGACCAGCGAAATAAATAGAAACTTTTTTAATTTTTCATGCATACAATATAGCTCTCTTCCTTACCGTTTTGTTACAATCGCTGCTAGTTTGTATGTTTTTCAGAATAATTTAAAAGCTTTTATATGCTTAAAAAGTTTCATTATCTATTTCTAATTTTATAGAAATAACTCGCAATTAAAACACAAAATCCACACAAAATATTTATACAAACTAACTACATACATATTATAAATTTCAATAAATGAACCAATTATAATTTATTCAATGAATAGTTATACTAATATAAATCTGTTTAAAAGTTTATTTAAGATTTTATATAAATTTCATAATATATTTAATTTAATTGTATGTATTTATTGTAAATAAATGCTGTTTACTTTCTAAGCACTGAGCTTTTATGTACTGAATATTGATGTTAATTCAACAAGAGTAATTTGATATTTTCTAAGAAATTGAAGATCAAATATCTGGTGCTAAAGCAGTGAGTGATAAGATAACACTTTTAAGATATTTGTTTAAGAACGATATCATTTCATATAACCAGAGGTTTTCGTAAAAAAAAAAAACTAAGTATTTGAATCCACATCTGTCGTCATATCTTTTAAATGCGCAGCACAAAATAAATCACACTTTAAAGTATTGTATGTGCAACCCTTAACAAATTGTTATTCTATGCAATTTAAGAAAATAACTAAGTAAGTAATACGTATTCATTCTGGTAACATTGTAACAATCGAGTTTTAAGTAAACACAATTATGAAATAATTTATCATCATGTGTGTACATTTTAAACTAATGATATTTGAAGCATTGAACAAATATTATTAATGTAAAATTTATATTCATTATGTAGTCGACATCATTTTCATTTCAATTGGTATTTACTTATAGAACCATTCGGTTCAGTGAGTATGATATTTTATTTAATGTGTTAAAATATTTAATAAATAAATAAATTATAACTATTGAACAGTGGCGTCGAACTCTAGGTGGCATTGGTGCATTGATGTATTGCATCCGACAGAAGAATTCAATATCGAGATATTAATATTTGTTTTGTTTTTATTTCACAACTTCTATCTTTTGTGTTTAAATATTTGCGCAAACTGTCTATTTTATATTTTTTTTAACATGTATTTATTGTAGGTACAGTACATGTTCAAAATTTGTAATACTGATAAGACAAATGTGTACTTTCCTCGTGTAACGTAAAATTTTCATATCATTGATAAAAACAAAGTCGGCACCACTGCTACTGAGTAGACGTTGTAAATCATTGGTGTTGTTGTTCTAAACAGTATGGAAATGTTCCTCATAATTTGTGCATTAAAAATGCATTCGTTTTATCTCAGCAAAACATAAACAATTTAATTTATTAAATAGAAAATTATAAATGCTTTCATGTGAATTTGTTTATTAATTGTAAACTGTCCAATTTGTATTTTAATGAATTATATCTGTGTTCTTTTGTTATAATTTGAAAACGAGGATAAATTCTTTGTCATTTGTTGGTAACTAAATATTAGATATAAATATTAACTTTTACTACATAACATCCTACATTTATTGTTAATTTCTATAAATTATAGTCACACGATGTTAACGTGTATTTACTCTACTTAAATATTTTGTTTTATTCAAAAATATTTGTTTTTAATAAAATAGGCAAAATCAACCACAATTCTAACCAGTAATCTTATTTTTATTACAACCCATAAAAAAATATATATATATTTATATGTAAAACAATATAATATTAAAAAAATATTGTTTTTCTTACGAGTATGTTTTTGTTTACGTATTCACTGTCATATTAAAAAATCTTTTGCGTATGATATATTTATAATGTTTTTATTTTCTATCTATAATAATGTCTATCAATTTGTGTATTCAGAGCCAATGCAGGCATATACAAGCGTAACGCAATAATAGGACGCCGAAAGAAAAGTGTAGGGCGCCAAAATCAAAACAAAAGAAACCATTGAATTAAATTATTAAATTACCCGTAGGCGTAAATAAACATGTTGATGTTTGTTTATGAATAGATTTTTTTTTTTTAGGTGCTATCACCTCTTATATATATAAATAGTTCTGGTAGGCGTTTCGTGATAAGCTTAGAATTTAAATGAAGAATGAATTTGCACGATAGTTTTTATTTTTATAGATTTTATTATGCAAATGCGATACAATTGAAACAAAAAAGTTATCTGCGTGATAATTTTTTTATTTATAGTGCTTAAATTATCTGAAATTTCTTTTTTATATTCTTCGATCTTAATAACAAAAACAAACAAATGTCAATTAATCTTCAAACTTGAAACGATTTTTTTTTTCACTTAACTATCTATGTATAATACAAAATTAAATAGACTGGCCGTAACTCTTGAATTTTCTTAGAATACCGGAGAAACTAACGCCGGCTCTGGGGAATATTCTAAACATTATATAATATGAGGACATTTAATGGGAATTTAATGGCTAACAGATTTAATGAAATTTTATGGCACATTTCAATAAGATAGTGCAAGGCTTTTAGTGATTTAAGTATGCAGGCATTCACACAAAACATTGTGACAAATACAAATATAAATCTATGGCTCGAATAATAAAAGGAAACAACACATTTTTATATCAATGCATAAAATAATTTTTTTTTTTTAATATTCACCGCCTTATAAATTTCAGATTCTATTATTAATTGTCAAGTGGTTCTATTAGCCATCATCCATAACAATAAAAGAGAAGAATGAAAAAAATAAAATAAGGAAGAAATTTTCAAAAGGATAACATATATATAATGTATACATAATAGTTGTCCATTGGGACTTGGCCCCTAAAAAGCTTTCAATTGTCAAACAAATGTATATGAGTTTCAATAACCATTAGATGAGAGTGAAACAGGAGACCTGATAATGGTATATTAACGAAATAAACTTGAATATTCTATTTGGTTTAGGGTTTACAATAAACAAAACATAAAGGTTTATTTTGGAAAGTAGGTATACATTTTCCATAATTCTCAACAAAAAAAAAAATCAGAAGAAAACTAAAGTGTTTTGCTTGCTAATGTCATTCTATTCATAGACTATGTAATGAAAGTAAATATTTTTATAATATTTTAAGCTGAATTTCATGTATAGACATTATTAATATACTGCAACATATAAATAATACAGTGAAGGTTATAAATTGAACAAGATAAAGAAATAATGTACAGTCATCACAGTATATTTCAGTTATATATTATACATATATCTAAATAGTTATGGTATAGCATTGGTTGGTTTTTATTATGATATAAAGATAAAGTTCCTAATTGCGATATTAAAGTCCTTGTTTAGATTGATGATAAAATGACGACATAATATTATATGGCTTGGATAATACATATTGAGATAGGTTATGTTGTAATATTACGTATAATATTATACACAACATGCAACATTATCCCGACCCCTCTCTCTTTCCTTTAAATAATCGTTTAGTAAAATATCTTATTTGACTTTATATCATATGATATCTGGTTCTGTCACAAGTCATTTTAAGGGCGAATATGACTCGTATCTTTAACATATTTAAATGATAGTTAGTGGCAATAGTTGTTCCGTTTCGGTTATGTTATAAACTACAAATTTTGACAAAATTGACAATAATTGAACGAATTATCTAGATTTTGAATTTTCCATTGACTGTAATTTATATTTACTTCTACAATATTCTGAATACCATTAAATTGCATTTTAAATATTTAAGTATGAAAAATTTCTATTTATTTTTAACCTATTTACGTATTATGTGATAAAATACAATTGAAATTTCAAGTAAATAGAATATCATTACATTACAATTTCTATATATTTGTATGAAGTAAAAGATTCAACTTGTAATTTGTTTTATTGATATTAGACGCGTATATATGCTCTTCATGCGATGTATATATCTGAAATATATACGAATAGTGCAGGGTGTTTCAACCAAAACTTTGGGCTCATTTTTTTCCTTATATACTACAAATATGCCTTTGATATCTACAGGAAAGTTTTTGAGGTCAGATGGACATTAATTATAATGTTTGTACGTTAATTTATTAAGTTCTCAAATTGAACTTCACCTGTATCTTTCAATATTATCTAAATTACTTGTACCATTTTATCTGTTTCTCTAACCTTTAGAACTTTCCCATAGACATCAAAGACGTATCTGGGGAAAAAGTCAAACAAAAGAATTCATTGGAACACCCTGTATATTACATGCTGTTTATATACTTACTCTCTTAATACGAAATATGTAGTGTTTTACGTTTATTATCAACAAGCAAACTTGAAGTAAATGAATGAATATGTTACATGAAGCTTATTTCTTTACACCATAATTCTACTCATTCAGAGAAATGTAAAAGAAACAAGAGATAAATTCTTAAATAATGAACTTGAAATAATAATTAAATATAGATAATGTATAATAAAGACACCTACAACTACTGGTCGTAAATACACTGATGTGTTTATAAGCAAACATGACATGAGTCAAAAACAAAAAGTAAAACAAAATTTAAGTGACACATTTTCCTTATAAAATAACTGCATCAGTAATATAATCAAGAAACATTTCCTGTTGCTAAATAATTTAATTTAAATACCTATTCCATTATTATCATTTTCGGGTGTCTAGATAGTCAGAGTAAGTATGTTTTTACAGCATATATATTTAAATGTTCACTAACTTTTCTCATACGTTTTAACGACTTCATAATGACAAACATATACTAAAGCAATTATAGCAATTACAGTACAGATATAAATGCGCAATATTCATACAAATTAATTAAGTTAATCTCTGATATCAAATGCAAATATTTATGAAATTTAAAAAATTATACTTTGATTGTTACAAAATATTTTTTTTGCATTGATACGGATTTTTCCGAAAAAAATTATTTTATCGAGCTATAAACATCAGTTATCATGAATTTTTGACGTCATTTATGTAGTCATAATATGTAGTAAGATTTTGGTTCAATACTAGAGATCCCTCTAGATAAAACCAAAAAAATATGTATTATAAAAAATGATTTTATTTTTGGGAGCAAAAAAGCTAAAGATTTACATAAGTAAACATAAAATTCAAAATCTCGCAACAATGAGTATTTAACTAGTAGCCAATGATCAAAATCCATCTCTAATGAAAATTACACATTTTCTCTTCAACCGGTGTTGTTTAAACTTACTTAACTTGTTAGAAGCTTATCTACATTTTTTTTTTTTTAATTTTTCTCTGTAAAGTATAGCTAATATCAATACAGGACGTTTCAAACATAAAAATACTAAGGTGTGCGGAGTTTCTCTGTTTTCTTTAATTTTTGAAAAGTCTGTTTACCATTTCCAAAGACTGCTTATTATAAAAATAAATAATGTTTTATTATGAAACAGGTGTTGTTTCAATTTAACTTTTAATAGTAAATTCAAGTAATCTGAAAGCAATGGATTTTATATTCTAATGAATTGTTGTAATTTCACTGCTCATAAATTATAATATGAAACATTTAATTTTATGTAATTTGTATTTTCTATTAATATAAGTATATAATACTGCCACAAATAATGTGAGCTTGACAAATAATATGTACTTTCATAAAATTTTCTTATGTCAACACCTCTCTTATTAATGTAAGTCACACGCATATGCCACAAAATACATTTTTTTTTTCGTTAATAATCCATTTCACGTATAAATACTTAGTTAATATTTGGTTTTCGTTCTCATTTTTGCTGTGTGGGTCCCTTGATATTTAAATTGTAACTGGATACATAAAAATTTACTTTATGATAACAACATAAAATGGTTAACGCAAAATATAAATAAATATGTATAACAACAATACGAAATATTATATAGAATGGAGTAGTGAATGGTAATCATATCAGTAGCTATCTCAATACCCTATCATATAGGTATATAAGTAAGTATAACGACGCGCACCCTTTATTTGTTAAGCTTTTTATTTGAGAAAATGATAAGGAAAAAAAATACGCACGAATAATATTTTTTTTTTCACATTCATACCCCAACGGCATAATGGAACATCATTAAATGTAGGTTATATGAACACAGGTTCTTCATCAGCATAACTAAAGGCTGTGCAACGTTTTCGCATCTATCCATTTATATACATCGTTTCAACTGAGATGACAAGGGAGTATTTTTTCATCATTTTGGTATATACTTTTTTATCATATATTTTTTATTTTAAATCGTCATCGTCACAAACTTGCGTAAAATTTTCTTTAACATCATGTTTACATATAACTACATCTGTTTCATAAATAAAAAAAAAGAAGGAAAAAAACGCATCTTGTACGCACAAGAGACCAAAAATTATATTACATTTGAAAATTCAAAATGACTCATTTAAAATTTATGCGTTTCCCGTGTTATGATTACTTGTACTCTAAATTATGCTTGTTTGGTTTTCGTTTTTCTTTTCCACTTTTTATTTACAGTTTGAAGTTTGCAAAGCGCTCTTTTTGTGAAATACGAAAGTTTTTTTTTTGGTGCACAAAGTAATATATATTTTATGGTCTATTTCGTACGATAGCACAATGTGCGATACAATGGGAAGATGAATATTGTGGTTATAGTGCCTTATTTATCAACATCATCATAATATTGTGTTTTAACCTATCTGCAAATACAAATAAACCTACATTATTATTTTCTTATTTAATTTATGACATTTGGTATTTTCAATGAAATAATGGATATTTAAATTTAAATAGAAAAGTTAAAATTACCTACTACGACCTACGTATAGTAAAGGCTAAAATAGCTCGAATATTGAAAATGTATATAGGATAGGCCTAGGGCCTATAGGCATTCATAGACTGAAAACTTATTTTCCCAACATGGTTCATAAAATGTGTACGTACATGGTATTATTTAACTTTTCAGTTAACATTTAGATGAAAATATATGTACGAATATATATATAAATATATACATGGAGGTAGTTGACAATTATTTTACTTTAGAAATTGTAATTTTTCTTTTTTTAACCATATTGTGTAATATGACAATAATGTCTAGAAACTTTATAGAAAATTTATGTTTCAAGTTAGAGTTAATGCAATCGTTCATATATTAGCTTTTATACATTAAAAATTGATTATACAACTCGCTGTATTAATTTTCCAAACATATTTTCCATCCATTCATTCATTTATTTCTTTATCCATTCATTCGTATATAATACAATATGATGCATGAAAATATACAGGGTGTCCCAGAATGAGTAGCCCAAACGTTCGTCAAAGTCAAAAATTTGTCCAAAAACACCATACATTTTGATAAAATTCAATTTTTCTCAAAAAGTTCGCTTATTCATGTTTTTATATTGTTGATTCTGATTCTACGCGTAATTTCCAACAAAAATCGTATTATTTTTTTTTCGCTACGATTCATATTTTCTGAGTAATAGCTTGACAAACATGCGAATAGCAGATGATTCGATATGTTCGTATGTTTTATTTCCAATCATCTGCTATTCGCATGTTTGTCAAGCTATTACTCGGAAACTATACTATGTTTTGTTATTTGTAGTCTAGACAATTACCTTTTCAACGCAACTAGAATCATCTAAATCGGTCTATGTTTAGACGAGTTATGACAATTTCAGTGATTTAATCTGCGACCTCATAAACATCCGAACTTACAAACTTCAAACCGGTACAACTCGAAAACGGTCAATTTTCCGACGCCCCTTCCCTTACATTTTTTTGCTTAGAATGACCCCAGGCGTTTGGGCTACTCATTCTGGGACACCCTGTATACATTTTGATATGCCTTGCCATAAATTAGTATAATATCGCTTTTGGTTTTTCAATCAACAAGAATAAATGTTTTAATATCGATAATTCAATAAGCATATAATTTAAATAAATGATTTTACCGACTTTGATAAATTCGTAATTATTGGGAATATGAAATTTACTTATGATCCATTTTGCTATATATCGAATATTTATTTTGGTAAATGCCAGGATGTGTACGCGTTAGAAAAAAACATAGAAAATATATAGAATTCTATAGAATTCTGTTTATCAAACTGAATGACATGGAATTTTTGATTCAAATATTACAAATGATATTCTGAAGATCCGCCTTTTTTTCTCTAAATGTTTACCTTTTTTTTTTTGCTCAAAACATAGGGAAAAAAATGGAGAAAGAAAACCTATAAAATACCTGGACTAGAATTGATCAATCAAGACTTGAAAATTTTATTTACCCTATATTCACAAGCGATGTATTATACTAACCGCGACCATCAAAAAATAAATGCCACATTTTTCTATAAATTATTAATGTATTAATTCCGTCTGTTAGCGAATAAATTTATAATAAAACGTAGAATAAAACGATATAAATTAAATTGACCATTAAATTTACACATAAATCAATTTTCTTTCCTTATGACGACAAAATGACGCAGTAAACGTTATGAATCCATGAAAAGTTGAAAGTATCATCACAATAATCACAAATTCAAATGTCATCGTGCCAACATTTTTTTCATGTTTTACGAATGTAATCACATATATTATTTATTTACATATGATTATAACAAACAAAAAATATATTCTTAACCTCATTTTTCTTCAAGCTTTAAAAAGCTTTAAAACGAAAAATATATTTCAGTGTTTCCTGCGAATGTATTTCTCATGTCTTTCTTAGATAAAATAGTGAAAAAAAAAGAAGATATTTCTATAAATAATATTTACACTCACATTAAACTGAATTAATTTCTATTATTATAAATGTTGACTACCGCGAAATTTTTTTTTTTGTTATTGTCGTCCCAATAAAATTAAAGAAGATTTATCTGGACACACGTAAAATAATAAAATTAAAAATTAAATTATTTTTACTAATTTCTTGATTGTTTGTTATGAGTTGAATAATAATAAAAATGTTTTCCAAAATGAAATAATTTTGATGAAAAAATAAAATATGTGGTGGACCTAGAATTTTCTGTTGATTTATTGTTAATATTGAAAATTTAATATTTTAGCCTGAATATATAATTTTGTTTTGAATTTAAAATTGTGATCAAAAATTTATATAAAGCGTTTACATTCAATGAACGGATAATTTAAAAAAAAATATTAACGCAATGTAATTTCCTTTTTATAATATGCACATATGAAATTCGTGCAATATCACGATAAAATTACTTTCTTCTTTGATACATTCTAACTCACATTAATTAAACAAGCGCTGGTCAGGTTGAAGGTAGACATCATTTCATAAATACGACTGTAAACTCATGAGACAACCAACACAAACATAAAATTGTCTGTATATGTAGTAGACATACGAAAATAAAAATAAATATAATATAAATTTCGTTTAAATTAAGAAATGACGTCTTTAGTGTATAAAGAAAAAAGGTCAATGTTTCTTTCACTTTTTTTTATTTTATTCAATTTTTTTTTTATCACAATTTATACTTTACTTGCATTAGAAAATATAACTGAAATATTGTTATCATTTTTTCAATATAGTTGCAATAATACGAAAATCAAACACTTCAACAAAACTTTATCCATTTAACCATTGAATGGCAATGAAATGATGACGATGTCTGATAATTTTGTCTGTCTTGATTTATAGTTTGGAAAAGGTTCTGTACCTACATCTTTAATAAATTATTTTGTTCAAAGGATGATGTCTATCAAGTTACAGAATCAAATAACCTGTATAAATTATTTTCGATGTAAGAATATAAGCAGAATATGAATAACAATACAATAAATGTTTTATACTTACTATAATAACATACTCGTAGCCTAATTAAGCACATCAACAAGAAGCTATGAATCATTTGAAACGCATTAGAAAATGAGGAAAATATAAACCCATTCAGTGGCTAATAGTTCTAGTAACAGATGAACTCCATGTTCGAATAAGACGTTTTATTTAATATTAAATTGATGGCCAGACATACTTTATATAATTATCTCATTATCACATCTTCTTGCTTCTGAATTTTGTTTGTGTAGCAATGAAAAGAAAGTGGTTCCATTAAATTGTATGAATATATGAAAAAAAATAATAATAAGAAGATTTAATAGACAATAAATATTAAATTTTTTGTATGTCTGTGTGTATGATAAAAAGTAGTTAATGCTTCTTGGCAAAAAATAATAATTTTTCTACACCAGATATATTTGTTGGTTTGTTTCTTTGTTGATGTATTAGCGTATAATGTAAATCCGAAATATTTATTTGGTGCAGATCATTCTCATACGAATGAATGAATTTGAATTAAAAATGGAACATTCTAAAAAGTAATATTTATTTCATTTCTTATCAAATTATGTACTTATATAGGTAAAACCTTTTCTGATGTAAAAATGAAAACTTAATTAAGGAAATTAGATTTTAAAGTATAATGTGACATCATATCATGAACCAAATTTATACAACTTAAGGCGCTAAATTCATATTTTTTTTTAATGAAAACTCCGGCTGGGTTTGCTCAATAACAATGTGAATAAATACCTATATATTTTTTTAAATTTCTTCTTCTTATGTTGTAAAAGCAAAATGTGGTTTTTCGCAAAAATTTCAACGTTTTCATAAACAGAATATCTAAAGTTTTCTATGTCCAGTTGGGCGCGGTGAGTAACTCGTTCAGAAGTTGTAATTTCTTAAATTTGATTTTTCTCTTGTATTAATTTCAAATTTAAGAAATGTTGAAAAAACAAGCTACAATTTTTTAAAAATGAGGTAAGACGTTAATTTTTATAATCTCGCCCAATTTTTTTTTATTGTAATCTGTCGGAGTCTTTAGGTAGGCTACTATAGATAAAGAAAACTTTAGATATGAAAATGCTGAAATCTACACGAAAAATCAGTAAACCACATTTTGCTTTTGCCACATAAGGAGACGATAATTAAAAAAAATAGTTTTATCACATTGTTATAGTAGCTTTTGGGTGCCATTACATTTCATTTAACTAAAAATTGGCTCAATCCTATCCTAATAGGTAATCTATAAAAAAAAAAAATATAGCACTTATTCATTTTGCAGTGCATTTTTGATAATACATTACATTTTACATAGTATTTGCTCGCAGTAAAGTGTAATATTATTCATTCCTAAACCATAAGAAATTGATTTGTATTTTCATAATCAAAGCAAATAATATGTACATATTCTTTGATCAAAGTGATATTTTGTGTAAATATTTACAAATATCAATATTCCAATAATGAGCTAATTTGAGAACAGGGGAAGTACATATTCGTTGATATTTAAGTAATAAATTGAATACGCTCAATATATCCATTAATATTCACAATTGTCGTTGAAATATTCTTATTTTACTATTGAGTTTATAGCTTCATCTTTCGCCAAATTTATTTCTACCCTGGGAACAGCGTAACAATATATTTAAAATTGTTAGAAAATATGAATATAATTAAAACTTAAAGTAACTGTTGTAGAAATTATAAAATTTACTATTAATTCTAATTGTAAGTAGTACAATTTATAGATAACAAATATTTTGTATTAAATTTATTAGTGAACAAGATATGGGAAATAAAGTTTTGAAAGTTGTGTATAGTTGTTTAAAATTTACAACATTTTCTATTTCAAATATAAAGTTTTAAATTCTTGTATCTAGGTTTGGTATATATGAAGATAGAATATATAGGGTGTTTCATTTAAAACTTAATCTCAGTGCATTTTTTCTTTCAATATAATCGATTCGATCTAGATGGCTAGTCATAAAATGTACCTATGCTTTTGAAGTGGTCTCAAAAGTCTCAACCAATACTTAAAAAAAAATTTTAGCACTTGCCATTTTTAATGAAAACAACTCATTTCCGAGATAAAAGATATATGAAGTTAGGTCTGATATATTAGAAAAAAGATCGATTTAATATCAGATATATATTAAAAGATTTTAGAAACATATCTGTGATACACTTTTAATATTTTATTTGATATTTTTCTCATATTTAGTGAATATTTTTTCTCATATGCCAGAAAAAAAATTCGATAGGTTCTAGGGCATCAACGGTTTCTTTTTTCTTGGTATAATTTAAAATAATGTTATAAAATATTATACCAGTTACAAAAATGTAACTATAATAGGGTCACGGTACAACTTTCTCATGAGTATCTAAGTATCTAAGTTTTTCTTATCTACATATCTATATGTGATAAAAGAAAACTATAGTAAGTATTTACTTACTAAATGAAACACCTTGTATATTCGCACCTAACACATATCAAATAACTTAAAATATAAATGTCCCAAAGACAAAGTGATATCATTCAATGAGATACCGTTACACACTTACTAGAACAAACCAAACACCCGTCAACAGTTCAGTACATTTCTACGAAAATTTCTGTTGTCAACATGACAGTATTTACATAGCACTACTGATTACATTTGAAATGTTTAGATGTTATGTAAATTAAAAGCTTATATTTCACTTTCAAAAAGTCATTAATTTACTATGAGTGGAGTATGTGTGTATTTAATGCTTAAAATTATATTTATAGCTATGGCCTTTATGCCAAGTCGGTTTATATTTGATTATAGATATAGAAATAGAAAGTATATGTTATACAAATTGTAACCTATTACTTTTTATTTATATTGCACGACAAAATATCTGTTATTTAGTGTGAAAAATTTGCTATTCTGTTTATAATTATATGCAATATTTGGTTAGAAATATTGTGTGGGAGGTAAACAAAAATGTTTTATGAAAATTAAATTATCTTTTTATGTCCTCATCCTTAATTATTAAATAACTTTGAATTCGTTTTGATGTTGGATCGGATTTTAAAAAGTTTTCTACTATTTTTGATAAACCGCAATTTTAATACGTAGAATATTCAGCGTAGGTGTGTGTACTTACAGGATAAATAGATTATAAAATATAGTGTTTTTTTTTTGCTTCATCAATTTTATTACAAATTGGATAAATCTTTAATTAAATATTATATCACTTTTACTTAACTTATATGTGTATTATCCAATTTCAAAATTCTTTTCATATGAAATAATCTAATATAATATAAACTTTGTATAAAATAACTACAGAATCATTCAATTATATATGAAACGTGACATAGTTTGTAATCCGTAACACTGTCCTATATAAATTCAATTCATTACTATTCTATCTACGACAATCAACTACTATAAGTATATGTAGTAAGTATAAAATAAACAGATTATAAAATGCATAGATTGACTTTACTTGAAAGAAATAGTTGGAAAATTGTAGAAAATTAACCGGAAGTATAAAAAGTTGATCAGCATTCTTTGCCGGGAAGAATAGGTTAAAATGTATAATTTTCATTACTATTTTTGTCTTGATTTAACTTAAATTATAGGTTTCTATATAAATGAAATAGCGTATATTATTATTAATTTTTTTTTTTCTGTTCACAATTTTTTGAAATAATTAGAGTAATTACTATGATGCAGATATGATTTACTTCCGTTCATGTTTTGAATATTATATTTTCGGTTTCATTAGAAATAAACACATTCGGGTAATAAAAATTTCTGAAGAGAGGCCGACCATCTGTTTTATTATATTAGACAGACATCCATTAAATAAAAATAAATTCTGTGCGAATTTCAAGAGCAAAAATTTCATAATACATATCTATTTTTATGTTCTTGAATTCTTATTTCTTTTTCTTATGTCGCGACTTAAATATTCTTTGAAATGTTGTTATAAGAATTATGGAATTGTTTTTTTTTCTTCTCGATTTTACGTAATAGATAATTCAAATTTGATCTTAAATATAAATTTTATTTTTGCAGTATTTCTAATGGTTAAAATAGTAAATTAATAAAAGTAAATAGTTTATTTTCGGATTTAATCAATTACATTTTATTGAAATTGTACTTAGAATTTATCCACACACACAAAATAAAATCGCCACAGGACATCGAACTCACATGAAGTGCGATGAGTAAATATCACAAATTATAAATAGAAAATTAACTGATAATTATTTGAGAAAACTTAGACAATTTCAGCTGTCTTTAAAATTAGACTGGCATTCGTCTCATCTTTGGATGACTGCTGAACGAAAGAATTATGATGACGAACACTGTGCCACTTTTGCTTAATGTTGCTCTGGTGCTGCCTGCTTGTTCTAGGCTTCTGTAGAAATTATAATTATTTTAAAAAATATTCAAAGAGTAAAAGATTTTCTTCTTTATATCATTTTATTTTATATTCACTAATTTTTTTTTAAATTAAACACCCACAAGCCACAATAACTTAATATATTTAATGATGTCATAAAACTTTTTAGTTTTTCATTTTTCATTTTTCATTTTTTTGTTGTTGTTCTTTTCATTAATATAAATATTTTGAGTATCTATTTTATTACAAAATATACGAGGTACTAAAGTAAAATCAACAATACGTTCGCACTAATAATGATAATAATAATAAACAGAACCAACATTACGGTCGCCATTCGAACTGACATACAGAACACATTTAGGCAACATTATATTCATCTGTAGTAATAATGAAAATATGCGGATATAAAAATAATAAATTTTCCATTATAGAAACAAGTTGTCGCTTTATTAAGGACTTTTCATTTCAACCATTTATTAATACTACACATTTTTAAGAGTTAGCCGCTTGGTATTTAATAAACTTTTGTATTTTTCCACATTTTCTGTTGTCGGATAATAAAAATGTATTACATTCTATTTTTTATTTAAAAATAGCTTTTTCAAGGTTCTATATGAGAGTTTGAACATTGTTCAATTCTGTATCTTCTATTTTGTTCTTATAACTTAAAATTGTTGATGGATAATGATTTTGTTTTCTACTTTTATTAAAGGAATGAGAACCACTCTTCTGCATCACTTACGTTTAATTTTATCTTTTAAATAAAAAATGAAATTTAAGGAGAAAATAAATAGAATATATGAAGAGAGGATTATATTTTCACTGCTGCGTATAGAAATGATAAAAAAAATCAATTATTTTATATTTCTGTAAGCCCACGCTCTTGGTTTTGAGTTTGAAAAGTTCAACGAATACAATTGATGGTTTATGTTACTATCAAATAATCTCATACAAAATGGATATTACATATTTTTATGATTAATTGTAAACGAAGCTGCCAAGATTCAAATTTTAAAAATTACATAGCCATAAAACTTTTAAGTGAATAATGAAAGAAAATGTCAAAATTTTAATATAGTTCAAAAATTTAA
The DNA here is from genome assembly GCA_011634745.2 of Catotricha subobsoleta. Classification (NCBI taxonomy): domain Eukaryota; kingdom Metazoa; phylum Arthropoda; class Insecta; order Diptera; family Cecidomyiidae; genus Catotricha; species Catotricha subobsoleta. Next base: position 2,615 of record JAABKK020021929.1, on the reverse strand, counting down.
TTAACTATAAAGAATAGTGGTAAGAAAAATGAACTACGGTCTCCGACAAACTATTTACCATGCTATTAGAATTTTTATATCCAAATATATCCCATATTTCTCATCATCTTGTGTCACTCGCTAAAGCCTCAAGATTCAGGCTAATGTAATGGATACTAATTAGTATTAGTAAGTTATATGTATGGTTTGATCAATCACTTGTCATTTCTTAATAAAATTTTATACAGCTTTAAGTTTCATACTGGAAATTCTTCAGATATAAATTAAGGATAATTGATAATACAAAAAGAAATCTAATTCAAGTTTTTAGCTATTTAAAAAACCAAACGATACATTTTATATGTAGGTATTTTTAATTTTGTAACAGAGTAATCTTTTGTTATAAAAAATAAAATAAAATGCGTTAATCATGAATATTTATTTACAGCTCTTAATTTTTTTTTTTTAAAGGGCATAAAAGAGAAAAGTTTATTTTATTCTTTTCAAAAAATGAAGTAAAATAAAAAATACTTTAGAAAATTTAAATGCAAATAAATAAGTTTTCTTTTACACATTGAAATATTATTATTACCTGAGAGTTTCAAAACAGGTGATTATATTTGCACGTTGATAATACTTACTACGTACGGTGTAGGGCGTATGCTGTTAAATAATGTGATATAAATTTGCATGAAATTCCTATCATTGTTTACTTAAGTGCTGTATAGCAATTATGTACTCCAAAAAATAAGAGTATAGTGAATTCAGACATCTGCTCACAGTCACACTTCATTTGATTTAGGGTTTTTTATGTTTTATGAATCACCATTCTCATATTACATTTTAATGCAGAATTTTTGATTAAAGTATTAAGATAAACAAGCAAATGACGAATTTTTTTTTTAACGAAATATTATATGGTTTGGTTTTCTTATTACAATATGATATAAAAATTGAAGAGAGAAATATATTAACTATTTATTTAGTACATTACATATATTAATTGTCAAATGACAAAATGAATGAATTTCAGATAATTACATATTGAAAGTTTCAAGTGTGTTTTGGTTCATGGATATCATATTTTCCACATTATTTATTGTTTTAAAACTTTTACCGATTCCTTTTTGTATATAAAAAATTAAAATGATTCAAAGCAAATGGTTATTAAACTTAAAGCTACAATTAATATTTGGTAGGCAAATGAATTTTCGTAAAACAAACACTGCATAAATATTAAATATATTGATTAGTTTTAAATTATTAATTCAACAGATTTTTGAACAAGCCTTGGTAAATCATTAATTATTCACTGAATTGCTTAATTACAATACATAAAGTAATCAATCAACAAATGTAATATCTAAACTTCTATGCATTTTAGTTAACATGAAATAGTTTTAACTAACATATAATAACATACACCGTATCTCTATTATATCTAGAATTTATATCAGTGAAAACTATATGTGTCTACCTCAACCTCTCGCCTAAATTCAACTTAATGCACAGGCAATATGATAAAGTAGCTTAGATTTTGTGTGGGTACAAAAGAATATTTTCTACGCACACAATTTATAGATATATCAATATCTATCAATAGATGTTATCAGAAAATATTATGGACTGAATAATATGATGGTACACGCCGTTTAAATGTGCTTTTATATTAAATCAATTAAGTGGGTAGTATAACTATAATATCTATGGAATATGAGGGCCTACCGTTTCCGCATTACAGGTATAACTTGCTTATACTATCACATTAATAATATGTTTTTTTTTTATTGTACATTCTACTCGTGTGTACGTCAAGAATATGAATTTTTAACTGATAGCTTGTGCCTCGTGCATATATTTCATTAATTAAATTTTATGTTCATTAGAAATAAAGTACTTACATATGGTTATGGAATGTTTTGTTTATAGGTTGTCGACACACACAGGTTTTTATGGATGGCAATCATTTTGTTGTGTTATGTTTGTAAATTGTAATAGCATAAGTTTGATATTGACGTTAAAATTATATATGGGCTCCGGTATTTTAATTAATTTTACACCTATTCATAGTATGAATGTCTATTTTATAGTCACGGTAATTCCAGTGAATTTGCTGAACATAATAATTTTGATTAATTTTACTTTCTATTGAAATATCAAATTCAAATCCGAATGTTTTCTGTATTTTTTAAGTTTTCTCCGAAACAATAAAAGCGTTTGCATTTTTCCAAAAATAAACATAAATCAATTTATTTATATATTCATTTAATTTATTTGATTAATAAAAAAACCTAATAATAATAATACATACCACTATAACAAATGTTTCATTACTTTATGAACGTACTTTTTTGAAATATTCAATTTGAAATATGTGAAGATTAAGAATGAAAAGTTAATATAAATATTATCATATTTATTTTTAAGTTATAACTTTACTAATCACGGCTGTTTCCAGGTTGGAATTTTCAGGGATACCCAACTACCCGGTTAAAAAATATCTTTTCATATAACTCCAAAAAATACTTTACGTTAATTTAACGTAGACTTCATCAGTGTCGGATTATTAGCTTGGTACTTGGTGAAATACCAAAGGGCCCCTCATTCACAAGAAAAAAAAAGGAATATTCTTTGCC
>JAABKK020021918.1:0-11129 GCA_011634745.2 Catotricha subobsoleta | reverse complement strand
GTGCCAATTGTAAAATTATTTAGTTGGTATATTTGATATTCTATCCATATCGTTAACTGTACAGTGTAATATTTTGTTGATCTGGACATTGTATACGATTTACAAATCTTATGTATTTTCGATAAATAGAAGTAATACAACTGAACAGCAAGCGGTAGAATGAAATTACCGACAATGGATAACATAAACAATTTGAGTTATTTCAGTGTTGCAATAACCATTTTATCAGGTAATTATTTGTAAAAATAAAAAGAAAACTGTAAATTATTTGATCCAGCTTTTCATTTATATTCTATTTAATAAAGTTTTGATATACATACTAATATATTTTACTTATGAATAAATAATGAAATTTGGCACAGAATTCAAATTTACGAAAATATTATTTTGAGCTCAAGTATTTTAAATTTATTTACGCATTTATTTGTTTTTCATAAAGAATACATTTTTATTAATCAAACTAAATTTAACAAAAAAAAAAAAAACTGATAATATTATCACAATTCGATGAATGGGTATAATAAAATCGCATTGAATTAACATTTTTATCGTTGCATTTTATCAAAAGGTAATCCATTAGCCATTCTAGAATAGATATATTATAGTTTGGTCTTTTTTTAAAACATGCCAAGATTTTAAAGTATTCTGATGTGCTCTAAACTAATTTAATAATAATTTAAAATATGTCAACTTTTAACTTCTAAAAATTAGAAATTTATTAATATTTTAATATTAATAATGTAATGTTAAATTGTTTGAGTAATTATATACAATTACTAGCAACCTATCAATATATAGATATATATGTATAAATATATAAATATATAGAGAGTACCGATATATAGGTACGTATGAAACCTAGTGAAAACAATTTAGCATTCTAATGGAGTATTCAATTTAATTATACATATATATAAAAGTTTTACCACTTAATAGTGTCACTGATGTAAGCCAAAAAATCGTAATTAAATATTAACATTTAGAAAAAATAAGCAACAAGTAATTATAAATGTATTTACTGAAAACAAAATAATATTTTTCCAAGGATAGAAATTAACTACAAATTGAATTTGAAATTTTCAAAATTGAAATATTTTTAGTAACAAACTTTTGTCATATAGTGGCGTGACAGAACAATCGTTTTTCTTTTAACGGTTCTTACTTTATAAGTTTTCCATGAGAAATTGACAAACTTAAAAGATTTTTGGCTACAAAAAGCATTAAGCTCTATGTAGAGATCTGCGTAGTAGAATCTACCTTACTATAGCTTGTTTTTGGAAGCAACCGTACAAAATGGTAACCATTACCCAACGAATGGTTAAAATGGAAAAGTGATTTTAATTCTCTCGGTGTATAAACTACTGTTTAACCGCAATTTTTTTTTTTTTATTAGTATATTTGATTTCTTACCGATGAAAATATTGTTTCGGTAAAATGGTTTATTAATTAATAGGCCGATTTTAAGAATCAGTTATTGTTTTCGCCATGCTCTGCATTACATGCACTTAAATATAATAAGATTGACCCCACTTATTTTTCGAGTCGCAATTTTCCACCATGCAAATGTATCGGCATTCGGCACTCACATACAAAGGCGTTTAGTATAAACATATTTGTCTTTATATATTTGGAAAGTTACATCTCCAAAAATAAGTGTGGTTCGGTCTTATGCGGCCATTTAACTAACTTATAGGATGATTACTCTGTGTTTGTAGCATTGGTCATCGCCATCGCTTAGAGCAGATATGAATATAATATTATATTTTCATTAAAGGACGTTGAAAAAGAAGTTAACCAATGTTCGAAACGTCGGAATAAAATTAAAAATGCGTATAGTTTTATTCCTTAATAAGAAATCACAGCATTTAAAGTAACCAGTCGATAGGAATAATGGATTTAAACATTAAAAATGATCAGCAGAGTACACTTACTATTCCGATTGAAATTTTAAAATCATTAATTTAAACAAAATATTGTATATTTTCTATATTTTCTGAAAATGTGATAGTAAAGAGATAGAATTTATTATTTGTTTGCTGATTTAGTTCGACTAACTAACTTAGTTGAATTATTTTCTCTCACCGATATACAATTAGAGCAATATTTTTCTGACACTATATTTTATCAAACGGAAAACTTCATAAACTTTATCTTTGTCCAATGTGCCCTCATTCAGGTGTAAAAAAAAAAAAAACAATGAGCTTATTTGCTGGAAAATATTAATATTCTGTTTGTTTTCCGTATATTCATAGAATAATGATTACTGAATTGAATTTCTATGCAGTTTTCGAATAATCTAGCAATGCGTCATAATGTTATAGCGTGATTATATAAGGTTATATTCGATTTTTCCTTTTAAAGAATTTATTCGCATTTACATACAGGGCTTTAAAATTTTAACTTGTAAACAATTGAAAAGCAAAAAAATTAATTTGAAAAAAATAAATTTTGTAAACCGCATGCATTTCACGAAATGCATCCCAAGAAAATTTGTCATTTCTATTTAAGTAAATCCCCTCTACCTGTATTTAGTGAATAGTATCTATTGTTCTGAGTGTGAATTAAAGAAATATATCTAGAAGTAATAGATTTTAATGAATGTTTATTAATGCGTTCTCGAATAACCTTATTAATTCTAATATTTCTGTGTCTTTCAACTACGAGTATTTATATAATAGAGTTCACAAAATAAAACCGTTAAGTATATATTGTATATATTATTTTTTTTCTGACACTGAGATATAAATATACTTTTCTCACAACTTCGACAGACGACACTGAGATATTTGTGGTGCGTTTCACAATAATATAAACGTGAAATTTATCAAATATGGTATTAATATAAATACATTTATCATGAAGAATCAAATCGGGTGTGTCGCTGTAAATTGAGACATAATAATAAAACAACAAAACTAAAAACATTTATTGTCACTTATATTTTGTGGCATAGCGAAACTAGAGGGTGAGAGATTTAGTGAGGTAAGGTGCGTAACGGTATCCGGCATCCCTTGGGATAGTGTCATCACACGATTTGCGAGATTATTTTTTTTTTTTTGTTTCGACACTTAAAATGTCTTTTATCGAGAAACATAATAAAGATAAATGAGGCACGACACAGAATTCTATAACCGAAAATGTAATAATAAAAAGAAAATGCTGTGAACCGCTGATATTGTTTCTCTATATTTATATTTCATAAAAAGAAAATTCTATATAGCACCTATTAATATTTGTTTGTTCTTCATAGTGACAACAAAAGGGACTAACAAATTATTTTTCTTGTCAAACTGAGTCATTGAGGTAAAATCCTTGGCATACATTTATGGTATTGTGTATTTGAAAATGGTTATCCTATTATTGCCATTTTTTTTTTCATCAATAGTTATTTGTTAGTTCTCTCGTTTTCATAATTCTTTATTATTATTCTTTCAAACATTCAAACGTAATTTTTTTTTTATATATATAATATATAGGAAAAATTAAAATTTATTCAAGCTATAAATGAAACTCTCTATAATTTCGCGAAATTTAAAAAATGATTTAAATCCTATAACATATATTTTTTTTAATAAAAACCAGAAACTTAATCGATTTTCATTTAATGTAATATTATAATAAACAATTTTAATTTCATATATTTTTTTTTCTATACTAATTGCGTTTAAAATAATTGACGATTTTCCAGCCAAATAAAAGTCGAATTAGAAAATCCACTATTTCCTTGGGGAAGAAATCATCCTTCCCAACAATTATACAGATTAGAATAATTTTCACATTTTTTTTTCTTTAATCAATTTCAGATTAGAAACTAATTTGTTTAAATTAATACATTTTTTTTTTAATAAATTCACGATGAACTTAATTGTATTTATTTAATTCTTATGAACAATTATTTTATATATTTTCTAATTTTTTACAGTTTTTTGCAATTATGTGAAAATGGAGATATGTGGAGAGAGTGAACTTCAACTATGTACACGGCCACTAAATGAATTATCGGAATTTTCAGAATTATCTTTTGTTACCAAGAAATCGGAATTGGATAAACTTTGTCCGTAAGTGAAATTTATTTGAATTATGTTATTTTAACCTTAACCTTATTATAATGAATCAATTAAATAGACCCATAGAAGTTATTATGACTGTATCTATCTACTCTCTTATATAGTTATACGAATTAATTCGAAGCATATTAGTTATATCGATTATTATATATCAGAAATATATTAAAACTAATTCTGATGTAAAGCAGCCGATTTTTCTGATATGTCTGGAATTATTTCGCCTATGACGTCTAATTTCTAAGTATATGCATGATAATTTTCCATTTACACCCTTATTAAAATAAATAATAAAAATGGCATATTGCGTAATGATATGAGATTCATACAAACGATTCGAAAGTATAAATTGGAACTTTCGTATCATAAATATATTTCATTTGGGTGTGAAGTATTGTATACCATTCGGAGGTAATGATTATGGTATGAACATAAGTTGAGATTCGATATAACTTCAGAATCGTAAAAACCTTCAAAAAAGACATAGAAAAGCGATTATCGTTAGTTTTATAACAGAATAGTGAATACCTTGCAAAGTAGATGGGATGTGAATCTCAGTTTTAGTTAAATCCTCTGGTGTTAACTCAGACCCCCGTATGGTGGTTCGAAAATATACCGTATAGTATTTACTTCATACTATTATACGGTATGAAAATATTTTTTCAAAATAGCATTGACTGTTTCCCTGATGGATAAAACTTTGACAATATAATAACAATTCGAACAATTATGAAAATGTTAATAATTTGTGTCCCTGCGCCTGCATCTCTGTTTCAGATTATCCATTTATTATTTACATAATACCTAATACATTTTGTATAACTGATAATAATAGTTTACACTTTAAAAATTTATTGTTCAAGAGCTGAACAATTTGTTTGCACATATTATTATCAAATATTACATTTAATAACCTAATTATTAGCAATGAATATTTATTTATACCTATATATAAAAAGAAAATCGTTTACAAGGAAATTTTTTCAAATACTCAAATTTTATGGCATTTATAATAAATATAATAAAATGGAATCAATATTTATTACAACCATTTAACTTACAGGGCGTCTTATACAGTTACATTTAAAATGGACAAATTCAATTATTTATTAATAATTTGATTAATCTAACTATTTTAATTTAATTTAAGTATAGATTTTATTTAAGCTTAATGCTTATACCTATTTTAAAAATCATTTCATATTGCACTTTCACTAAATCAAAATCGATATATTTATATTTAACACCCTACACTACACGGATATATATTACGTACATAAATCTGAACTGTATTGAATAATATATTATTATTATTAGCGCATCTATTGCTTTTTTTTTTAAATGTATTCCGCAATCGACAGATATTTATATCGAAACATTTTCTTGTGGATTTTATACAAAATTTGGTTATTGCTTATAAATTTGAATTTACAATCTTATAGCTCAGCTTAGCGCACTCATATATTTATTAGCGAAGATCCTCTTTCATATGTCAATAAAAAATGAAGTATTAATTTGCGTCCGGAAAATAAGAGAAAAAAAAAAAGATACGTATAAGGGATTTATATGTTCAAATAAATACGACTTTATCGGTGAATGAATAGATTAATGCATTTATTATTTATGTAGTAGTGTTGATGTAAATTTTAAAAATTTACGTAGGTAGATTTAGATATGCTAATTTATTATTCAAAGAGAACTTAATGAAATAATTTTTTCATTTATTCGTAATGTATGTCAATTATGTATATGTTACATATTTCTAATTATTAATTTATGTCATTTAATTGTCTGATTCATTTTTAAAATGTATTACAAGTTTGGGCCATTAAAGCATGATTCCGATTATAATACATATTTTCCGTTTGTTAGTTTGTCTTTTATTTTCTTGGCATAATACCGTCAATTAATGTAGATTTGATGTCAACTAATTCAAACAAGCTAAACCGTTTTGATACTTTTTGTTTTGAAAAACAACATTTTCATTTGTTCCCGCTGCCTTACCACATTGTCCCGCCACCGAAAGCCTTCCAAAAAAGATCTGTTTTAAACTAACTTATACTACTAATACTAACTAATATAATCTCGAATTAAAGCTTTGAAAAATATTTATTCTGAATAATGATTATTTCTTAGAAATTAGCTTAGAGTATTCTATTAAAAGTAAAGTAAGTGTAAAATAAGTGATAAGTTAAAAGTATCACTTTTTTTTGGGAGAAATAGTCTGTTTTTCTCAACATAAACTATCAAAATGCAAAAAAAAAAAAATAATTATTAAAAATCTAATTCTAACTGATATTTCGAATTCCCTATTCTGCCTGCTCATCATTATTATTTTTAAATTCATTTTATCTTATCTTTTTCACGTGCAGGTAAGTTGGTTATCTTTAAGTTTTTGTTTTTCGCTATACACCAACACTATAGGGTGACAATTATTTCTTTACATCATTATTTTTTAACCGCTATAAAAACTCATGATTCGTAACCTTTCGTCATTTATTGGTTACTATTTGTATACTTCTGTGACGAAATTTTGCCGATTTATCAAAATTTGGTCTAAACTACCAAGAAATATATCTCTTCTCTAAATTATACCAACATTTATACCTCTAGTTAAAATTTGGTCGCTAATAAATTACCTCTCGTCAAAATTTGTTTACTATAGATTACTAACATTTTGACGATAGATATAAATGCTGGTAATTTAGTATCCATATTTTAACGTGAGGTCATATTGATATATACCAAATTAATATATGTAATATATATTAAATTATTCAAATGTTACTATTTGTCCAAATTACACAATTTGAATAAACAGCACGGATCGCAGATTCACATCACGGTTAATTATAATAATTGAAATATACCTTGTAAATTTTAACATAGTTTTTTTTTCTAGGTAAGCCTTTATTGTTAAATGTAATTTCCATTTTTCTCATATAATGTAATAATAAATTCATTAAATTATAGTTTTAATTGTTATAACTTATTAATTTCATAATTCATTGCAGACTCATTCGTTACATAAATCTATATTATTCACATTTAACTATTATGTTATGTGTGCTTATACATACGAGTAGATAGAGATACGTTAAAACGTTTATGCTTCTTCCTATTTATTTATTTATATATATAAATATATATATATATATATTATTTTTTTTGTTCCAGTTAGGTAATGTAACAAATATTATTATACAAGTTTTCATTTATAGCAATGGGAACCACCACATCCCTAAAATCCTAATTTATATTACCGTATAACAATTTAATATAAATATTACGACAATACTAAACAGTGAAAATAGTGTAAACAGTAAACGCTGACTATCTACTTAGATACGGGACGATATCTTATAGTTAATGCGATTTTGGTTTAGCGAGAGACACAGAGAATTTAACACGCTAATTAATTTATATTTTATTTATATATATAATATATATATTTTGTTTTGTTTTAATGCAGTGATTTACATGCTGGATTAGAATGTATCCAAAGCTATACCAGAAGATGTATGAATCAACAACAACGTACACATTTTAATAAACTATACCATGGCACCGGTGAAGTGATTCATGAATTGTGTGAAGATGCCCATTATCAGGAAGGCACGTACGTATTTGTATTAAACTAATATGTCTGAATTAAGTTTTGTTATTTGAGGATTTTCGGATTTATATTTAGTTAGAACTTACAAGATTTTATCTCACTAGATGGTTGAATCGAATGTTCATGACGTTGTAACGGTGTCTAGATAATATTAGAAAAACGAAATAAAAAAAAAAACTTTCGCACGTTTTAATTTATAGATTATAAATTAAATCACAAACAAAAAAAAAAGAAACAAATAATGACAAAAGAACGTATGAGTTATATTATGTATAAGTATATTATGTTTAGATTTAAAAACAGTTTCGAATAAATTTTTACGGTGTACTTAGTTAATAGTTACTTATAGTTTAGTCGTTTCTGTAATAAAATTTTATTAATGATTTTATATAAGTCGTCGGCTGAGAGTTGTTTTTTCGCACATCCACCTTATGTATATGTCGTTAAGGTCTATTTTGCTTTCAAAGAAAAATGGATGTGCGACAAACCAACTCTCAGCCGACGAAGTACATAATTCAATTATTAAATATGAAATTATATTTTGTCTTTTTTTTTTTTTACTTTTTAAAATAATGTCTACGTTTACAGGTTTTGTACTCAATTGATATATAGTCAAATTGCACGTAGTTATTAATTAAAAATAGTGTCCCTTAGAGATCGCTTACATACCAGACAATTTGGGAAAAATACATATACACGTATAAGTGATTTTATGAGCCACCGTAACTATTTTACGTTTAACCATTTAACTTTTATTTAACTATTTATTTGCATACAGATTTTTTTTCTTTGATTGTGTTTGGTCGCATTTCCTTATTTTGTGATCTTGATTAATTTTTCCTTCTCCTTATTTTATTATATTACCTCTTTTCTTTGGAAATTTTTAAGAGTTTTGATTTGTTTTTAGTTGATATAAAAAATAAATGTGCGGAAAATGGGATCGATCGGATTAGTAGAAAGATTTCTTTTATGTCGTCGGCTGCACGGTTTTCCTTAATCCGATCAACATTATTTTTTTTAAATATCACTTTTTAACTGATCTGTTAACAATAATAATCTGATCAAAGATCAAATCGCCTATGAAATCCTGATCAGATCATAGGTCAGTCAGATCATTCATAGTCAAGTAATTCATAAATCAGATCGCGATCAACCAACACTGATTACATCAAATGTAAATTAGAGGCGCGAAATATAGCTAAATTCATTTAAGCAGTTTATTAGTAGGAGATTTTTTTTTTCGTGCGTAGTTAATAATAAATATTGAAGACATATTTTTATACACAATTTTAATTATTTTTCTGTAACTGAGAATATTGATTATATTTTTTATTATAACAGATTTTCTTCGACATGCTCCCTGTATGCGCAATGTGAAAAGTGAATATGAAGTTTGTTCGTCACGGTATGAAAACATTATGGCAAGAATATCTAAATCACAAAGTACACCAACACAAGGTGATAACAGAAATGCAAGCAATGATCAAGCAGCAAATATTAAAGAAGTTTGTTGGTAAGTTAAAATGGAAGTGATATATATATATATATAAAAAAAAGTCATTTTGTGATTGTATTAAGTATTTTCTCTATAATTATTAAAAATCACAATTTAATATCACAAAATTCAAACAAACATTAATTTAAAAAATTCAACTAATTTTATGTTCACTTAAATTTCAGTGCTTTTAAAGAATTCATTGCATGCTCAGAGTTTACGGGTATGTACTACTTAAATTTGTTTAGTTATTTAATTAACATTTCTTTTTACAAATGTTAAAAATATTTCTTTAGTTAATTCTTAATACTATTTTTTTTTTGCTATTTATTAAATGTGTTTTAGTACGCAGAACTTGTGGTAAAGAGGCTGCATTCTTCACACGAACGTTTCTGGATAAACTAAGTTATTCTTTAATGCGGGTAAATATAGAAAGTCTTAATTTTCATATTCACTATGAGTCTAAAGTCAGCAATAGCCTGAATCAAGTTATATAAATAGAATAATATTCACAGAACATCATTTTTCTAGATTTTTAAATTTGATACAAGAGGTTTCTTTATTTAGGGTAGAAAGCACTATAATATTATTAAAATATTCGGTAGCTCATACTTTAACTATGGTTAGTTGGAGTGATAAATTAATGCTATTAGTAAATAGTAATTAAAAAATATTTTAGGGAAGAAAAAAGTCCGAAATTATTAGTAGAGGATAAAATGTAGGTACATGAAATATTTTATAATTTTGCGCGCAATAGTAATTACTGTTTCATATGCAACAATTTCTACCTTATGAATATTCGAAAAAATGTAGTCCAGTGTGTTGTGGAATTTTGATTATTTAGGTATAACTAAAGATTATGATAATGGACGTGAAATCATAAATTATTTAAAATGCTGTCAATATGTATTAAGTTTTTTCAAGAAGTACTAAATTTAATATCTAAATATTAATTAATTAATTAAAGGCTTTTATCGCATTTTCATCTTAAATTTTAATTTTCCCATTTTTAAATATCAATTATAATATTTTTGATGTGAATTAAAACTAAAAATGTTGTAAAGTAGGTACTTCAATTTCATAATATCAAAATTAAAACGTAATACGAAGCGAAATATTTCTTTTTCTGACTCAATGTACTGGAATAAAGTGTATCAACTTGTCCACATTTGGCTATTAATTTTATAATTATGCAATATATTATGTTTCAGTTGGTAGAAATATATAACGCGTATGACCAACATAAAAGCTAAATATAAATTATAATGAAAATGAGAAAATACGAAAGTCATGAATGCAAAGCAAAAATAAATGAAATATGTAATGTACATTTATAAATTATCCAATGAGGTTATGAAAGCTTTAATTTTTAACAAGTACCTATTGCATATATTTATATAAATGTTGTCAGAGTTATTTACTGGAGTGGGAGATGATCATATAAGGATAGTAATATTTTTCTTGAATTAGAGAAGTTCGCGTTGAGTCATAATAACTAGAGGTCTGTATCATAACTATTAATTTAAATTTATAGAAAAATGCGCATATCCGTACAGGTTGTGTAAGGATAGAATGAATATATGTACGCAAAGCATTGAAAATGCAGTGCACACTAGATTTGAATTTTTTTTTTAACCCCTGCCTCAACCCCACTCTCTTTATCTCAGGAACTTTTAGGTTCACACTTATCCTAATAAACAATTATACACGTGTGTAAAAAATGCTCCATGAATACTCAAATATCACTAAAGCGAATAGATCCTCTATGACTTCAGAGCATAGGTGCACACGCTTCTGATTTCAGGGAGGGGTACATTTGAAAAATTTTGATAGGGTATTTTTTTTTTTTAGACAAAAGTAACGACCAAAAAACAAAGAAAACGGTCTTCAACTTTCAAGAACCATCGACGATTGCAAAACGGCCTCAAAAAAAAAGGCTTACCCTTAGCTGACT